>JARKHS020001173.1:0-20376 GCA_030143305.2 Amblyomma americanum | reverse complement strand
ATAATGGGGCTACTGGTGCTTACCAGTTAAGCATAGTTATTTAATTCATTTTCTACTGCAGAGATAGCATAAATGATTTATACAATTTAGGAGATTAAGCTGCAGATAGTTCTTATAACCTATTTAGTATTGAAGAAAAATGGACAGCTGGCGAGTTTGTAATAATTCATCGTGGGTGGTACAGCGCGAACTAGAGACAAGTCCAGCGGATTAAAATAAAAAATTTTGCTGTGAGTCAGCGCCCATCTGTTTTGTCTTTTTGCTTTTGTCCGTCTAGTTTGCGCTGTACCACCCACAATAATTGGTATTGCCGTGTTTCAAATATGCAAGTGCTCATATGAATATATTGGGTGCAGTTAGTCGTAGACCAATTGGATGCAGTTGGTAAGACCAATTGTGCTCACCAGTTGGCAAAGTCTGATTCAACTGAGCATCCAATGGGAACATGAATTACCAATCGAACCACTTCTGTGTCCAACTGGCACTCTATTTAGACTGTCTAATTGGAGCAACAATTCCAATTGGAACTAGTTGGAAACTCAATCCGTCCAGTTGGGAGTCCATTTCGACTATCCAGTAGGAACACCATTGCAAAAGGAGCCAGTTGGAAACCCATTAAGTCCAGTTGGAACAAACTGAAACAGGTTGGGAACCCAATTGGTTCCAATTGTGTTTTTTGACCGGGACTGCATCGCAATTGCCAATGCTACTGTGTATTAGATGCTGCAAACGAATTGAACGCTACGCACTGTAAAGAAAAGTAAAATATATATTTTTTCATAAAATAATGTATTCATATGTCCCCAAAATTGCAGCAGAAATAATGATATCAATGCTTGCATGCTTTTTGTCTATTTAATAAATAAAGAAAATCTCGCATGAAAAATGTAAAGGTCATAAAATGAACAAGTTGAGGACATATTTTAACCAATCTTTGTCATTGAACAACCTTGTTTACAATTTTGTACATAAGCAACGACCAGGGAAAAATCTCAATGATGCTGTTCTTCGTTCCAATGTATCGCACAGGTGCAGCTGTCACTGGTCGCAGAATTGATACGTACTTGGGCCATGCTGCAGTTGCTACGGCACCATATGGGCAGAATAATAGAGGAAGAATGCAGAAATCAATACGAAGATGTGCATTTTAGCTGCCTGCACAGCGATAACACTTATTCTGCGCCCAAAATTAAAGAAGGGTATTTCTTTGGTTCAGAAAAGAGTAAAAGCAGGAAGCTAAAAAGGAAAGAAAAGGACAACACGGTCGGTCAGAATAGAAAATCCAGCATGATTTCCAGTGCCGGTGGTTTTTCTCATTGGCAGTGCATATGACAATACGAAAAAATTTCTGGGGGGGGGGGGGGGAGCTGAAGCCCCATAATTAAGCCACCCCCCTGGCTACTCCCCTGACCACCAGGGGATACGTATTCCAAGCCTTCGATCAAATACAGGAGCGTATGGTGTTACGTTTTGTGGGATAGGGGGTCTGTGGATAAGGGGCTCTATGGAAAAAGGGGAGGGTGTTTTGTCCTTATCTGTAGATGAGCGTTAAGCGCAGTTGCGGTACTCCACCAAAAAAAGATTTACTTTCACTTGGAACGACGCGCTTTGCTACAAAGGCTCTGTTTTATGCTGTGTTCGAGTTAGATCATTCATTACTACAAGGTTTGTTCGCTTGTTAGAATTAGATATGCCAACAAGTTTCTAAACTGAGAGGTGTCCTGACACGAAAATTTCCTTCGACGAACATCTTCGATCAATATCGATAATATAGGCAATGCTTTATGAAAAATTAATGAAAAAAAAGTTATGAGCTCTGTTTTATGGAGAATGTTACTAACCGACAAAAGGAGAGCTGTGCCATATCTGTATTCGTATGTCCATGCCATTCTTGGAGCTCCTAGTGGTTTTGCTTTCTGTGCACATGTGTTTGTCAGGCTTTCAAAGTGAATCATTTGAACGGGTGTTTGAAACCTATTACCAGTCTTTCTTAAAGGAGTATAGGCACCTAATTTTCGTGGCATGTTTTCTTTACAACGATGCGGAAGACACGATTAGGCATGAATCACCAGGCTTACGAACGCTAAATAATTTATAATCGAATTTTTCTGGGACGCTGTTTCGCTTTCAACAGGCGAACGATGGCTATGACGTCAAAAAGTGGTTATAGGTCACGTGAGGCATGGAAACACTTTGATATAATTGCTGCTTCAATGTTTAATTCAATACAGTGCTGAAGCTAGCTTTCCTCAAGAGCCAGAATAACAATGAATGAAGAATCAGCGATTATATTGCTGTTTTTTCATGCCTCACGTGACCTTTAACGTCACAGTCATCGTTCGGCTGTTGAAATGGAAACTGAAACAGCACAACAAAGAAATTCGATAAAAAATAGGAAGTGGTCCTATGAGAATACCATGCTGTAGTCCATGCAAAATAATCCCTTGCACACCATTACAAAGAATAAAACATGCACCCAATAGTTAGGTGTCTATACTCCTTTAACGAGGTACTGATATCTGTCTTTGTCGAAGCAGTTTTGTCCGTTTTGATCTAAAAATTATCTTGCTTTTATGGGTAAACCAGCTTGATTTATCGTTTTTTTTAGCGAGCACTCTATGGCCAACTATTGATAAGACGGTTTCATTGTAATATTCACCGCGCATGACTCAGCTGTGCTCGGCTCAGGGCTGGATTAAGAAAAATGGGGGCCCTGGGCTAATGCGCATGCAGGCCCCCTTTACCTATACTGACCCCCCCCCCCCCCCTTTCGCCTGCTACGCTACTGGAAATATGCCATGTTTCATTTTAATTCCACCAAATTAAAAAGAACGAAGTGCGATCAACGGGATTATTATTATTGTTATAAGGAAAACAACAAAACTTGCTCGAAACGTGTGCTGTTGTAAACACCAACACATATGTTCACTTTGGGATTAATCAGCATTCTGTTTTCAGAAAAAGCTAGGCTTTAAAGGGACACTGAGGAGAACTCTATCATTTTTTTTTGTTAGCAAAATCTGATACTTCGGCATTTCATGACTTTGTTGCCGCTTGTCCGGGCGCGAAAGATGCATTTATTTCAAAGAAATTTGGGTTCGAAGTTGAGAAAGTTTTTCCCGCCGCTCTGATTCAAACTCGAGAACTCTTATGACGACATGGAGAACTCTTATGACGTCACAGAACTGAGTGACGTGATACGTGGCGTAAACGCAGACTCCGTGATTTCTGACTGCTAGCGGTGCGGTGCGCAACCTTCCTTTGCTAGCCTCAGAGATTCGTGACGTCCATGAAGTAAGGAAAATTCCTCCAAGGTGGCGCCTCTTGTCCGAGGAAGTCATCACGCTTGTACTTGTGAGATTGGCCTGTGGCGGCGACACCTGTATATTGGTTCTTGCTATTTTCTACATTACAAGAGCTTTGTTTTCAGTAAGAGTGGCGTTTTTGTGATCAGGAGCTGCTATCCGCCTTTTTCATTTTCCTGTGCTGCCACCTGGCGTTCAACGCTGGAAGCTCACTGGTAGGGTACTGCGCGCCCAACCCGGCCGGACTGAGTGCCGCTGCGGAGCACGTTTTGTTGGAATCTGTCAACGATGGCGTGTCCTGGGCAGCACCTGGTACCTGGAGGATTTCTAGGGTTGACTGATGGCTGGGTGCGAAGTCCGAGGCAGGCTGCAGTGCCCACCGAAGAGCAAATTCTTCAGTATCTCCGATCATCCGGCATGCGATGCGAACACCAGCTGAGCAAGGGCCGCCGCTTCAGAGATGAAGGCTACATTCGGAACATAATGTTCAATGAAATATCCCCGATCAGTGAGGTTGGCGTTTTCCGCTGTATATGCCTGCCATTCATGAAAGGTGGATACTACATCGTGCACGCCGTAGTACAGAAAACGACTGGGGACAACAGTTTTCACAAGCAATCGTGCTCAAGCGCTGCCGAATAGCTACACGAGCTATAAAAGCACAAGCGTTCTCGCAACAAAGCAGCTCTGCTAGCATTTCACTGTATTTTCCCACAACACACCGCTGCATAGGTTAAACAAGCATGCGCGTCCATAAAGACGAGCGTGAGAGGCGCACATTGATCCATTCCGGAGATACCACGCAGAGCTCTTCATCATGGATATGATTCGAACACACGCATAACGCACCTTCTTCTTCTGCCTGTTAATACATGGCACATACCCACACCGGGGGATTGGTCAGGGTGTAGTGGCATAAACAAGAAAATATCCATAGGAGATTATGACAAAATTTTAGCACCATGCGTGAATGCTCTCGTAGCTTCTTTTTCGTTGCCCGCTCCATCGCGCGTTGAAAGCGGCTCACAGCACTTGTCCATTTGGCCTTCTTGCTTGAGAAAGCAAAAAGCGTCGGAACGAAGTTTGGGTGCCGCGGTGACATTCGAGGCCTTCCTGCCCATGAATAAAACACTTCGTGATAGACTGCACACGCATTTAAACCCAGTACCTCGTCCGTACCTGTCACAAAGTGATTCCCGCACTGTCTTGACGTGCTTGACGGTGCCCAAGGGCGGCCACGATCGTCGAGCCGGCGAACTGCTTTTATCCACGCTTCGCGTCGAAGGCTGTCCCGGCAAGCGAAAAAATCCGAGTTTGCTTCCCTTTACATATTGGGCATTGCAGCCGTATGCAACACATTTCGTAGGTATCGCCAAATGCGTCGCGCTGAACGCCCGACGCCTGCAGCAACGCACCCCGCGTAGGAAGCCGGTTTGTTTACACTCCCACGGCCGGTCTCGAGGGAGCGCGCGACCCTTCCAATATGTTTCGCGACACCGCCGCCAGGGGATGGGCGCATGCGCAGTCGCGTCGTGAAAAAGGCGGATTCTATCTATACAAGCCAACTTCAATTTCTCCTCAGTGTCCCTTTAAGGAAAAGTTTAGTGCACTCAAGACGAACAAGAACGTAGAAAAGACAACACAGCGCAGATGTCGATCCTTCTGAAGCTAGGCTTTGTTTGCATCACTAAGTTTAATACCCGTGAGGAGACGCATGGTTGTATCCAAAACATTCTTTATTAAAATTCAAGCATCAGACTGCAGTAATCGTTATACACGCTAGTCTATAAATATGCAATAGATATATACAATACTTAAGGCAATACAAACACCATTGTCTAGGCTGGTAGCGCTCCGGCTACCCTCTTTCTGTTGAACAATAAAAGTTTTCCTATCATCGCTTTCGGCGCAGCTTCACAGGTCAAATTGGCAAGGGGAGAAACCACGGAACATGCCGCAGTAAAGTTTTCGCTTTGAATCTGAATGACTCGGCGGCGATACAAACAAGCGTGCCCAGAGACCATCTAACACAATGCCTGCTGCTCTCAGCCTTGGTCTGTATAAAGCTGCAACAGAATCTTCGAGTTCAGGCATACAAAGTAACCACACCAGTGGCTAGCGCGCTTGGCTGCTGATCCCGAGTACCAGGCTTCGGACCCAACCGCGGTGTCCCGGTCTAAAGGTAACTCTTTTTGAACATTAAACGCTAAGGCGCCCATGTGCTGTTCGATATCAGTGCATTTAAAGATCCACAAGTGGTTGAAATTATTCCGGAGCACTCCACTGCAGCATCTATTTCTTCCTTTTTTTTGCGCTCCGTCCTTTATCCCTTCCCTTACGGCGCGGTTCAGGTGTTCGCCGATATAGAGATAATGCGCCATTTCCTTTCCCCAAAACCAAATTTCAGTTTATTCCCCGGGTTCGGACCCGACCGCGGCGGATGCGTTATTATGGAGGCAAAACGCTAAGGCGCACGTGTGCTGTGCGATGTCAGTGCACGTTAAAGATCCCCAGGTGGTCGAAATTATTCCGGAGCCCTCCACTACGGCACCTCTTCTTTCACTCCCTCCTCTATCCCTTCCCTCACGGCGCGGTACAGGTGTCCAACGATATATGAGACAGATACTGCTCCATTTCCTTTCCCCAAAAACCAATTATAATTCATCATCACCATCATCATCATCAGCCTTACTACACCCACTGCAGGGCAAAGGCCTCTCCCATGTCTCTCCAATTAACCCTATCCTTTGCCAGCTGCATCCACCCTTTGCCTGCAAACTTCTTAATCTCATCCGCCCACCTAACCTTCTGCCGCCCCCTGCTACGCTTACTTTCTCTTGGAACCCACTCCGTTACCCTTAAGGACCAGCGGTTATCTTGCCTTCGCATTACATGCCCTGCCCAAGCCCATTTCTTTCTCTTGATTTCGACTAGGATGTCATTAACCCGTGTTTGTTCCCTCACCCACTCTGCCCGCTTCCGATCTCTTAACGTTACACCTATCATTTTTCTTTCCATGGCTCGCTGCGTTGTCCTTAACCTAAGCTGAACACTTTTCGTTACCCTCCACGTTTCTGCCCCGTAGGTGAGTACCGGTAAGATTATGCTGTTGTACACTTTCCTCTTGAGGGAAATTGGTAAACTGCCACTCATGATCTGCGAGAATTTGCCATATGCGCTCCAGCCCATTCTTATCCTTCTAGTTATCTCCCTCTCATGATCTGGATCAGCTGTCACTACCTGCCCTAAGTAGACGTATTCCGGAACAATTTCTAGGCTCTCGCTGCCAATTGTGAACTGTTGTTCCCTTGCTAGGCTGTTGAACATTACCTTGGTTTTCTGCATGTTAATTTTTAGACCCATCGATCTGCTCTGCCTGTCTAACTCGTTGATCATGATTTGCAGTTCACCTCCTGAGTGACTCAGCAAGGCAATGTCATCAGCAAATCGCAGATTATTTAGGTATTCTCCATTTATTCTTATTCCCAACTGTTCCCAATTCAGGCTTCGAAATACCTCCTGCAAACATGCGGTGAACAGCATTGGCGAGATCGTGTCGCCTTTCCTGACGCCCTTCCTTATTGGAATTTTATTGCTGACTTTATGGAGGACTATAGTAGCTGTGCAGTTGCTATATATATCTTCCAGTATTTTGACATAAGGCTCTTCTACCCCCTGATTACGCAATGCCTGTATGACTGCTGAGGTTTCCACTGAGTCGAATGCTTTCTCGTAATCAATGAAAGCTATATATAGAGGTTGGTTATATTCTGCGCATTTCTCTATCACCTGATTGATAGTGTGAATATGATCTATTGTGGAATATCCTTTACGAAAGCCTGCCTGATCATTTGGTTGATTAAAGTCTAACGTTGCCCTGACTCTATTAGCGATTACCTTAGTAAATACTTTGTAGGCAACGGATAGTAAGCTGATCGGCCTGTAATTTTTCAAGTCCTTGGCGTCTCCCTTCTTATGAATTAAGATAATGTTTGCATTCTTCCAAGCTTCTGGTACAGTTGAGGTCATAAGGCATTGCGTATACAGGGTGGCTAGTTTTTCTAGCACGATGTCCCCTCCATCCTTCAACAGATCTGCTGTTACCTGATCCTACCCAGCTGCTTTTCCCCTTTTCATTGCTTCTAAGGCTTTCCTTACTTCATCTTTCGTTACTGGCGGGATGACGCATTGCTGTGCACTGCTGTCTTTCTCATTAGCGCTCTGATTACATTGGCTACTGTACAGGTCTGTGTAGAACTCTTCGGTTACGTTAACTATCTTATCCATATTGCTAATGACATTGCCCTGCTTGTCTCTTAATGCATACATCTGGTTTTTACCTATGCCTAGTTTCCTCTTCACTGTTTTTAGGCTACCTCCGTTCTTTATAGCATGCTCGATTCTCTCCATATTAAACTTCCTTATGTCGGCTACCTTGCGCTTATTTATTAACTTCGATAGCTCCGTTAGTTCTATTCTATCGGTAGTGTTAGATGCCTTCATGCTTTGGCGCTTCTTAATCAGGTCTTTCGTCACCTGAGATAGCTTCCCGGTATTTTTTCGAACTGTCCTACCGCCTACTTCAACTGCGCACTCCGTAATTATCGATGTCAGGTTATCGTGCATTGAATGAACATCAAGATCATCTTCTTCAGTTAAAGCCGAATATCTGTTTTGCAGCGCTATCCTAAACTCCTGTGCTTTCCCTCTTACGGCTAACTCGTTAATGGTCTTCTTCTTCGCTAGCTTCTTCCGTTCCCTCTTCAAGTTTAAGCTAATTCTAGACCTTACCATTCTATGGTCGCTGCAACGCACCCTTCCGAGGACGGCCACATCCTGAATGATGCCAGGTTTAGCGCATAGTATGAAGTCGATTTCATTTTTAATCTCACCATTGGGGCTCTTCCCGGTCCACTTCCTGTTTTCTCGTTTGCGGAAGAAGGTATTCATGATCCGTAAATTATTTCTATCCGCGAATTCGACTAATAACTCTCCCCTGCTATTTCTAGAGCCTATCCCATAGTCACCTACCGCGTGGTCGTCAGCCTGCTTCTTGCCCACCTTCGCATTGAAGTCGCCCATCAGTACAGTGTACTGCGATTTTGCTTTATTCATTGCTGATTCTACGTCCTCATAGAAGCTTTCAACGGTCTGGTCATCATGGCTGGATGTGGGTGCGTAGGCCTGCACCACTTTCAGCTTGTACCTCCTATTCAGCCTTATTACTATAGCTGCTACCCTCTCGTTAATACTGTAGAACTCCTCTACGTTGCCAGCTATATCCTTATTAATGAGGAAACCCACACCTAGTTCTCGTCTATCCTCTATCCCGCGATAGCACAGTATGTGTCCGTCCTTTAGTACTGTATACGCCTCACCTGTCCTCCTAACTTCGCTAAGCCCTATCACATCCCATTTAATTCCCGCTAGTTCCTCAGACAGCACTGCTAGGCTAGCCTCACTAGCTAAAGTTCTAGCGTTAAACGTTGCCAGGTTCAGATTCCAATGGCGGCCTGTCCGGAGCCAGAGATTCTTAGCACCCTCCGCTGCGTCACAGGTCTGACCGCCGCCGTGGTCAGTTGCTCTGCAGCCGCTGGGGACTGAGGGCCGAGGGTAAATTGGTTTGATCATAGAAGGTTGTGGCCAAGTACTACACCAGGGTGGCCAAATCCTGCTCTGGTGAGAGAGTGCGTTGTCGGTTCTGGTCACCGAGATAAGGCCGCACTCCAGGCCTGGTTATGCAATTCCATCGACACGCGGATTTTTTTTTTAACCCGGTGGAGAGTTGCGCGGCACCAGGATTTGAGCCCCGGTCCTCTTGCACGCGAGGCGGATGTTCTGCCTCTACGCCATCGCTGCATCTCAATTATAATTATATAGTTCTTATTCCTTTAGAGCTGGCAGGTGGCATGTTACGCTGATATCTACACGCTGAGTTCTTCCTGTGGCAGCCACCTTTCAGGTTCGCATTTCGCTCTGCATAGTAAGTGTAGGTTTGGGTAAGAACCTGTGTCTAATTGCCTCCAAGTGACAGCTTCCTCTACGCTGAGAGACTTTTGCGGCGGGGGATATCGAATACTTCTGCCTCTATAGTTTTGTAGTACAGCCGAGTATTCCTTGGGCGCTGGCACGAGTTCCGCGCTGTCGTCGGATGTTCGGAAAGTAGTGTATCCCCGAGCTATCCTGTCGGCCTCTTGGTTCCCTGCCACTCCCGTGTGCATGGGTACCATCATAATTTTGTGTGGCTTTTACACGTACATATACTACACATACTAAGCTAACTACAGGATTCTAATAAACATAAGCACACTACACATACTAAACAAAGTACACCCTACTATATACGCGGAAAAATGTCCCTGGTGCAACCAAAAACCCACACTATATCGCATCATATCGGCCTGTCAGTACATAGACGTGGTCCCCAAAATACAAAACCCGATAGCTGAGCTATCGGAGAGACTGCACTCCAGTGAACGCTGTGAAGACCAACAAGGTCTGGTACAGCGAGCTCAACGGCCGGCAGTGGTCAGCGGAGCCCCGGACTCAGGGCAACCGACCTTTGATTAAAAAATTAATGTGGATTTGCTCAGCTAGTCCAGGATATACAAAGCGAAAAATGTCGGCCTTCACTGTGTTCATTGGCGTTGATATTGACAATGTTCTAGGCGGCGATGGCTTTGAGGAAATGAAGGGCGCATAACTATAGCTCCCTGGATATGTCGTCGCCTCATTCGTGCTTTGATTCATGTGGCGTTGGTGAGATAAAGATGAGACCTGAATTCATTAGCGCTGACATCGTTGTGGCTGACACGCGGCACTGTAACAATAGCTAGGCCGCAGCGTTCATTTGGTGATCAATCTCTCGCGATCAACCATTAACTGCATGCCACCTCCCAGGGTGGCAGGGAGGGCGCTCTGCCTATCCAGTGTGCGGAACGCAATCAAAGCAGGGTTTTGCAGTTGGACACCGACGCCACCAATATGAAAGCGAGATTGAGGTCTCGCTAAGACGCCCGTGTGCTCTGCGATGTCAGTGCACGTTAAAGATCCCCAGGTGGTCGAAATTATTCCGGAGCCCTCCACTACGGCACCTCTCTTCTTTCACTCCCTCCTTTATCCATTCTGTTACGGCGCGCTTCCGGTGTCCAACGAGATATGAGACAGATACTGCGCCATTTCCTTCCCCGAAAACCAATTATTATTATTATTACTCCTCTGACCCACGGAGCCGGTTGTGCGCCTTTCCTTTCGTGAAAATGAACGGCTTTGCAAAGTTGTCAACGCCAATAACTCTATGAACGCCGTAGGCTCACTTTTATTGTTTGGCTTTTGAGGAAAGGAAATGGCACAGTAACCGTCTCACATATCTCGGTGGACACCCGAACCGCGCCGTAAAGGAAGGGATAGAGGAGGGAGGGTAAGAAGAAAGAGAAAACTGAAAATTGAAAGATTGTAAGGAAAGGTACGGCGCTGCGCAGCGGCGGAACTCCTGTGGCTCGATGCTACTAGTGGCGCATGCGCAGTAGTCACTATGGGGCGAGAAAGATATATATATATATATATATATATATATATATATATATATATATATATATATATATATATATATATATATATATATATATATATATATCCTCGGCGAGGCGCGCGTTGTGACGTCATTTGCCTCCTCGCAGCGACGCTGCGGCGAAATCGCAACGCAAGTTCGTGGCCAGTAAAGCTTTCGCTTTAAAATTGTACGAGCTCGACCGAGCAGACTACTGGGAACACATCCAAGGAGAGAACATCTCTGAAGGTGCCCCAAAACCGCAGTGTAGAATAAAGTTTTCTCCTCCTCGCTCTGCTACTTGCATGCGGACGTTGACGACTACGACGCGAATGCCAGGAAAATGAGCCTTAGAGCTCCGCTCTAGAAACACGCTAACCAGATTCACAGACCTGTTGAGTGCTCGTCGCAATACTGAACCTTTTAGTTGAAATCGTACCTGGCACGCACGCACTGCATTTTTTTTATCTCGAAGAACGAAAGCAACGAAAAGGCTGTCGTAATGGGGGACTGCGCGTTAGAATCGGCTCGCTAGAAATTTTTGACGCGTGGCCAGCACAAGTTGATGTTACCCGCCCGATAAGGGCGGGAGCTGTAACCGCATGGTATCTCGAGAGCTAGAAAGGAGAGAAATAATTGTTTCCTGGAACACAAGGACAAGACTGGGGAGTTCGTGATACGTACTTGTGGGAAAATAGCGCAAAAGACGATGTTCCATGCTCTGAAAATGTTGTTTATAAAATTCCTTTTTCCTTCGGACAAGTATACATTTGCAGACGGGTCATTGTATTAACACGCGCCTAACTGAGCATGCTAACACCTTGTAGGCTGATAAATCTACTAATCTAGTCGACCATGTTAGAGACTGCAAATCTTGCTTCCCTGTTTTGCAACACAGTTATGTATTGTACAGTCACCCAACACAGTTAACCAGAGAGATTATGGAGGCTTTTTACATGAAGAAAAAAAAAACTAGATTGTGCGTTAGCAGCCCGTCGATATGCCTGCATGACAGTGAGGTTCGTTTCCTCTATTCCACGTACACGTGAGTTTGCTTTGCTATCTTGATTATTTGAACTCTTTATATTCCTTGCTTCCTGTGAATAAACCTTTAGTTGTGAATTAGCGTTGGTCCTGTTGTTTTCTTTTCTTGCTGTCCTCGTCTTTTGCGCTATTTTCCCAGAAGTTTCCCTGATAACTGTTTCCATGGAAATCTAGGTGGGAATCGTTTGGTTTTGTTCGTTTTAAGGGGTTTAACGTCCCAAAGGGACTCGGGCTATGAGGGACACCGCAGTGATGGGCTGCAGAAATTTCAACCACGTGAGGTTCTTGATCTACCACTGACATCGAACAACACACGGGCCTCTAGAATTCCATCTTCATTGAAATTCTACCGCCTCAGCTGAGATTGAACCAGCGTCTTTCAGGTCAGCAGCCGATCGCCATAACCACTGAGCCACCGCAGCGGACCTGAGAATGTGTTGTGTGCAAGACAAAGAATGAAAGACCGTCGGTGGTGGTGAAAACTTCAATTGGCTATAAAAGGCACATGAGGTACGTTTGGATGAGCCCGTAAGGGACCGGTCGTTACAAGCACTAGGTGGAGGTGCCGAGTTTGGGAGCCCAGTGGCGGTGGCCGCCACCCAGGTGTGCCTGATTAAGGCTTGTTGGGCCTGCAATTCGTGGCAGCCGAGCAGGGTCGCCTCACAGTCCTCCCGCGTTGAGTTGGGTTGGGGATGGGAGGAAAAGCCGAGTTGGAGGGGCAGGCCCACACCATGTGATTGGTCTCCGAAGACACCACTCTACAGAGTGGGCAGCTGCCACTAATGGAGGGGCCAAAATGTGTTAGGGCTACCGGGCACAGCAATGCGTTGGCGATAAGGCGGAGAAAGGGCCGCTCATTCGCCTTCTTTACGCCTTTACATGGGCGGGGGTAAAGGCGATGACTATCATTATCATATTCCGTAATATCTTTGAAGGTATAGACCGGACCATCTAACTTCTTGAGCTTTTGTGAGACGTTTGTGAGGTAGCGGGGGCGTCCTTCTAGTTAATTTAAAGTGTTGAATGATTTCCTGGTTGCTGTTCAGACCTTCCTCTCTGGGGTCTGTGCTCTAGTCGCTGCACACATGCATACTTTCTACCACAAAGGTAGGAGAATGGCTGGGGCCAAGGCGCGAGCCAAGAAATACGAGGGAAGACAGGATGTGGCGTGTGATGATGCAGCTGCATAAGCCGGCTATGCCAATGCCTACGCGACAACGCTGTCCACAGAAAATAGAGTCAAACTCTCCGACGGTGCAGAGGAAACGGCCATAGCACTAGCTTTAAGAATCCTCAAAACTGAAACCGTTTATAGTGACTCCCAAACTGCTATCAATTAGTATTCGAGAGAAAAAAATCTGAAGAACCTCTCTCAAAATCGTCCAAAACTATTCTGAAGAAAGAGGGGGACGTGGAACTGACATAGGCACCGGCGCACTCTGGCAACAGTGGGAACAGGACAGCTCACAGTACTGCTCGAGGGTTTGTGGAAAAATTAGCTGCGGTTTAACTACTGCTGAACTTGGTTACAGAGCGAGAGCTGTAGTGTATCGAGCAAGTAGACGCAGCTTGGTGTCTATAAAATTGAGTGGGCTCCACACACTGGACAGCACACTGGATAGGACGTGCGTCCTCCCTGCCGCACTGACAGGTGACAAGTAAATTATTGGTTGATCGCGAGAGGTTGGTCACCATATGAACGTTGTGTCCTATTACTGTATTGATGAAGTTCTGCTTGGACGCCACAACGTTGTCAGCACTACTGCATGTAGCCCACATCTCTCTATCTCACCACCGCCCCGCGCCTCAAAGCGCGATTGAGGCGTCCACTGACCTAGGGAGCCAGTTATGTGCCGTTTCCTTTTCTTAAAATTATCGGAGTCTAGAACGTGGTCAAACCAATAACAACTATTATTTCAATAAAAAACCACTACCACCACCACCACGAACGCAATGAACGCCGACGGTCTATAGCTTGAGCACCGCGTTTCTGCCGCACTGTTATGAATGCAAACACATGCAGCGCACATCTGTCTCGGTCGTCACATAGCTTACACTCACCGGTAAAAATGGGTACAAGCCACCCCGGCCCGGCGCCCAGATTCTTCAGGGGTGTGTGCTGGGAGGAGGCTCCGCGAACCCCGCCTTCGGGTTTGGAAACTGGGTTTGCCTTCGGAGGCAAACCCAGTTTCCAACAACTCAGCCTGCAAAGGTGGTTCGTGTTTCACTCCCAAGTGAAGAGTTCCACTCAAGGTTCGTATTCTCTAATCATCGTAATTTCAACACTAAGATCCTTCGTCAGAAGCGATTCATCATCACCATCATCATCATTTTATTTTATAAAACCAATACATCAAAACTTGATTGTATTACTCCAGTCCTGGGCAAGTCCGGTTTTACCGGCTGTCCGATTTTGTCTTCATCGGCTTCGGCGCAGCTCAGGAATCCAACACAACCTGCTCAAGGCAGTCACAGCCACATTTACGGCCGCCGTGACAGCCAGCATCAAGAAGTGGCCAGAGTCAAACCCACGGCTTCTCCGCCGTATGGTACCCCTCAAAGACGCGAACCGCTAGACAATATTTAACCGACCCACTGATCTAACTGAACTCTCGGAGAGTCCGGAACCGCTCCCGCTGCAGGTGATGGAACCTGTGCCGGCTCTTTAAGGCAATGTCCTTTCGAATCAGCATAGCTGCGTCCACTTCCAAGCAACCGTTTAGAGTGCGCCGCCGCCTGCAGATACACAAAGCTCTTTCCCTTGCACAGCGGAACTGTCGGCGTTATAAAGACAGGAACAAACGCGCCAACTTAAGGGTCTACATTGAAATCCTCGAACACCCTTCCGCAGTCCTTGCGTTGCAAGAAACCGGGGATGCGGTCAAGCTCTCGGGATATAGTACTTTTCAAAGAGATCCGTTCACCTGTCTCGTAATCCATAAGGCCTGCGCAGGAGGTTAATCTCGACCTAAATCTGGAATATTCGTACGTGATGGTATCTGTCCTCCTTTTGCGGCCAACAGAGAGCCCAGCACGCATCCTGAATATCTACTGCCCCCCGAAACTCAAAAACATCATTTTTTTTACCATCTTTAGCGCAGCGCTAAGGATCACGTGTCGCGACATCCTCAAGATAGTGGGCGATTTCAACGACCCCTATCTCATGTAGGGCTATCACAAGTTGGCTATCGTAAGTTGGCGGAACTTATATCTACGCTGGGCATCACTCTTCTAACCTTTCATGTCCAACCAATTTGTGTAGGGAATTCCGTCACTCGGGACACCTGCCACCACACTGCTTTCACGAAACACATCCGACACGAAAAGTGGATCAACACTGAGGACACCCTCGGTAGCGACCACTGCATACTGAACACTTTCATTTACACTCGACACTTACATCGCCGCCTTGCAGAAGCCAAACTTCCCGACTGGAATACTTTCCGCCAGGCCCTCCCAGTAACTTCTCTCTTGGAGCAAGACTACTCCACTTGGGCACACATACTCATGCAAACTCTGTTCACACGAAAAGCAGGTATAGCGTACGGGGCGTGCATCGGACATGGAGAAACACCTGACGCACCTCTGGGAAGCTCGCCGCAGCCTCACGAAACTATGGCGGCGGTAGAAACACAATCGTAAACTGCGCGCTCGCATCTCTGACATCACCCAGCAAGCTGCCGATCATGCTGCCAAGCTCGATGACAACAGCTGGGTAGATAGATGCAACAGCGCAGCAAGACAGATGTCAAGCCGCAACACTTGGCGGCTCTTTAAGAGTATTACAGACCCTACACAAACGCACTCGGAAACCCAGAAACACCTTACTCGCGCGATACACAGTTTGCAAGGAATCAGAAGAAGGCGACGAAGTGCATCCTTGTGTAACGCTTTCAGTCAGTCTCCAACTTTTTTTGTGTGTTTTTGCGTGTATACTGCGGGGTGCCGCCCCCCTTCATACGGCGATGGATCTGAACCCTCCTGGGCATCCGAGTGGCGTGGCGGCCTTCTCCTCGACCTCGTCGAGGAAGCGCTGCAGCCGTCCGAGCGACCCCGACAGCGATGACACCATCGAGTACCTCAGCGAGGCCAGCAGTGAGGACGGCTTTGAGACTTACCTCAGCCGGAAGACCAAGAGAAGACTTCTAAGAGACGGATCGTCATCCAGTGAGTGAGCAAGCTGCCGACTATGCTGCCAAGCTCGATGACAACAACTAGGTAGATAGATCCAACAGCGCAGCAAGACAGATGTCAAACCGCAACACTTGGCGGCTCTTTAAGAGTATTACAGACCCTACACAAACGCACTCGGAAACCCAGAAACACCTTACTCGCGCGATACACAGTTTGCAAGGAATCAGAAGAAGGCGACGAAGTGCATCCTTGTGGAACGCTTTCAGTCAGTCTCCAACTTTTTTGTGTGTGTTTTTGCGTGTATACTGCGGGGTGCCGCCCCCCTTCATACGGCGATGGATCTGAACCCTCCTGGGCATCCGAGTGGCGTGGCGGCCTTCTCCTCGACCTCGTCGAGGAAGCGCTGCAGCCGTCCGAGCGACCCCGACAGCGATGACACCATCGAGTACCTCAGCGAGGCCAGCAGTGAGGACGGCTTTGAGACTTACCTCAGCCGGAAGACCAAGAGAAGAGTTCTAAGAGCCGGATCGTCATCCAGTGAGTGAGCAAGCTGCCGATTATGCTGCCAAGCTCGATGACAACAACTAGGTAGATAGATCCAACAGCGCAGCAAGACAGATGTCAAACCGCAACACTTGGCGGCTCTTTAAGAGTATTACAGACCCTACACAAACGCACTCGGAAACCCAGAAACACCTTACTCGCGCGATACACAGTTTGCAAGGAATCAGAAGAAGGCGACGAAGTGCATCCTTGTGGAACGCTTTCAGTCAGTCTCCAACTTTTTTTTGTGTGTTTTTGCGTGTACACTGCGGGGTGCCGCCCCCCTTCATACGGCGATGGATCTGAACCCTCCTGGGCATCCGAGTGGCGTGGCGGCCTTCTCCTCGACCTCGTCGAGGAAGCGCTGCAGCCGTCCGAGCGACCCCGACAGCGATGACACCATCGAGTACCTCAGCGAGGCCAGCAGTGAGGACGGCTTTGAGACTTACCTCAGCCGGAAGACCAAGAGAAGACTTCTAAGAGCCGGATCGTCATCCAGTGAGTGAGCAAGCTGCCGATTATGCTGCCAAGCTCGATGACAACAACTAGGTAGATAGATCCAACAGCGCAGCAAGACAGATGTCAAACCGCAACACTTGGCGGCTCTTTAAGAGTATTACAGACCCTACACAAACACACTCGGAAACCCAGAAACACCTTACTCGCGCGATACACAGTTTGCAAGGCATCAGAAGAAGACGACGAAGTGCATCCTTGTGGAATGCTTTGAGACGGCCCACGAGTTCGCCCGAGGCTTTTCTTTTTCGGGCGGACCCGAGCGAGGTAGTCTTCACAGACTGGGATCGCGTGGTGGGATACTGAGAAATGAGACAGCACTATCATTTGCAACGAGCTAGACTTCCTCCAGCGGATTGATCCTTGAAGAGGTACCAATCCATCAACTGGCGCCGGTTACAAACAGACCTTTCCATACCAGGCTCTCTGGACTCTTATGTACTGAGGGCGATTTTCAGAAAAATGCGCAAACTGCGAACTTAGAGCCACCTTGGAGCACATACAATGGGAATGTCCTCATGCCTTCTGGGAGGGACGAGGCATAAAGACGAAAGGACGATGGGAGCCCTTACTACTGAGCTCTAACCCGGCGACTCAACTACAACTCGTCCGACTGGCCGAAGCCACCGCCGAGAGTCAAGAACATTCGGCCATTGGCTAGGCTGGTGGCGCCCCGGCTACCCTCTTTCTGTGGAACAATAAAAGTTTTCCTATCCTATCCTATCCTATCCTATCACTATCCTATCATCGGTTTCGGCGCAGCTTCACAAGACAATTTGGCAAGGGGGGGGGGGGGGGAACTCGCGGAAAATACCGTAGTAAACTAATCGCTTTGAAACTGAATGAGTCGGTGGCGGCACAAACAAGCGTGCTCAGAGACCATCTAACAAAATGCCTGCTTGCTGCTGTCAGCCTTGGTCTGTGTAAAGCTGCAACGAAATCTTCGAGTTCAGGCATGCTAAGTAACCACACACACCAGTGGTTAGGCCTCTCGGCTGCTAATCCGGAGTACAAGGGCTCGAACCCGACCGCGGCGGCGCGTCTCGATGAAGGTGAAATGCAAAGGCATCCATGTGCTGTGCGGTGTCAGTGCACGTTAATGATCCCAGTTTGGTCGACATTATTCTGGAGCCTTCCACTACGGCACTTTTTCCTACATTCTTTGAGTCTCTGCTTTATCGGCGCCTCATCCTTCATTCTTTGAGTCTCTCCTTTATCCCTTCTCTTACGGCGCGGTTTAGGTGTCCGCCAAGATGAGGCAGATACTGCGCCATTTCCTTTCCCCCAAAAAACATCAAATTTTTGCCAGGACAAGGGTAGAATCGGTTCGGTGTGACTGCGGTAATTCAAGGTACATCTGGACGAAGCTTGCTTTACATAGTGATCAAGCTCCATGCAGGTGCCATTCAGTATGAACTAAATTCATCCGCTGTATTTCGGTATATTTAACCATGATTGGAAAAAAATTTATGTACATATGTACACATGCCAAGGTTACCGGATACATTGACATTCACAAGTAGACATAACTCTAAGCATGTAAATCGAGCCAATTAAAGAGGTACCATAAGCATCTTTGAGCAACTAACAGAAACTGCTCGTGAGCGATTTAAGACGGGATATAGCATACCTATTCACAGAAGATTGAAACAGCAATAATCTGACATGAAAAAAAAAAAGACCTTAGCGCCAGTTTACTGGCGTTAAGGTCAGCTCCCTACGAAGACGGCCAAGTATTGGCCACACAGCGCGGCGTCGAAAGCCACCAGCGACCGCGGTGCATCGATTGTGCCATAAACTAAAAAGACCCGCGACAATTATAAGGCGAGCAAAACGGCCGCTGGTGAAGCGGCCGCGGGAGACAAAGCTCGAAATGCCCCGCCCCCGAAATCCCGCATGAACCGCGCGCCAAAAGACAAGCGCTACCACGCAGGTGACTGTAGCATGGCGATTAGATTCCGGAAGCGGGCAATTCAGACGTACTGAAGCGTAAAACATCCCACCGCTCTAGCCGATCACAAGTAGTCAGCACTGCCCAACCAAGTTTCCAAACAAAGTCGCATAGATGGTCCGGGAGAGGCGTCGAAGCTATGCGCGCCCATTGAACGGGGCGCATTGGTGAGCGGCGAGCCGCCGGCACACCAGGCAAGAACAGCGAGCCCATAATGTTCACCACACGGTCTGCAACGATGTTGACATCAGGTGCTACTGCGCTTACATGTCTGAAAAAGGCCACTGACGTAGCATAGAAAGCGGTAGGCTGCTCTGGTTGAGGTCCATGATTAACAGGGGCCGAGGGATTCAAAAAGCGCAAAGAAGGGCCCAAAAAGTACCGCGCTAGGGTTCGCGCCGGAGACGCGTCCCCCAGCAGGATACGCAAAATGCACTTCAAAGCTAACAACGAGGACGTGATGGGCAAAGTTGGAAAGGCAAAACCGCCTCTCTCCCGTGGTTGTCCAAGAACAGCACGAGCCACAAGCTCGGTTCCGCCTGACCCCAAACCCAAAAAAGAAAAACTGTAGATCTGCACCCGCCTTATGACGCGCAGGGGTGGTTTAACATTGTGGCAAAGGTACCAGAAGGCACCCAGCACGACCGACTGAACCAGGTAGCGCCTCCCAAGCAGAGGCAGGGCAAATGTCTGGGCCATCCGCACACGAGCTGTAATGCCCTCTATGACCGAAGACCACATGCCATCCCATATTCCAGCAGAGTAGTAGGCCACGCCTAAAATGCGCACCATGCGCATCTGCGCACACCAGTGCAAAGGTATCGCACATGTAATAAGTCTCTGAGGAGATCCCACAAAAAAGTAACGAATCTTCGAATAATGAAGAGCAGCCTCCGACAAGGAGGCGTACTCACGAAATACGTTTAAAGCTTCGAGCAGGCTGCTTTCATCAGGTAAGCAGGGTGCGATGTCATCTGCATAAGCAGTGACGCCTACTGCCTCACTGCCTGACAACGCCAGACCTCTAATAACAGAGTAGTGATTGACTGCCAGGAGGAAAGGCTCTAATGCTAAGAAAAACAAAATGGGGGAGAGCGGACAACCTTGACGGACGCCGCGGCCAACATCAAATGCGGTACTTTCCCAGCCATTGAGGAACAGAGCACGTGCTTGAAATGTCTCTGTACATCTCTTTAATGAGAATCAGGAAAGAAGGTAGGAAACCGAAAGCATCCAGTGTACCGTAAATATGCGCATGCTCTTAACAGTCGAACGCCTTCACTTGATCGAGGGAAACAAGACCCTGTGCGCGCCGCCGTATAGTATACTCTAGG
>JARKHS020001172.1:0-87695 GCA_030143305.2 Amblyomma americanum | reverse complement strand
TGCAGGCTGAGTTGTTGGAAACTGGGTTTGCCTCCGAAGGCAAACCCAGTTTCCAAACCCGAAGGCGGGGTTCGCGGAGCCTCCTCCCAGCACACACCCCTGAAGAATCTGGGCGCCGGGCCGGGGTGGCTTGTACCCATTTTTACCGGTGAGTGTAAGCTATGTGACGACCGAGACAGATGTGCGCTGCATGTGTTTGCATTCATAACAGTGCGGCAGAAACGCGGTGCTCAAGCTATAGACCGTCGGCGTTCATTGCGTTCGTGGTGGTGGTGGTGGTAGTGGTTTTTTATTGAAATAACAGTTGTTATTGGTTTGACCACATTCTAGACTCCGATAATTTTAAGAAAAGGAAACGGCCCATAACTGGCTCCCTAGGTCAGTGGACGCCTCAATCGCGCTTTGAGGCGCGGGGCGGTGGTGAGATAGAGAGATGTGGACTGCATGCAGTAGTGCTGACAACGTTGTGGCGTCCAAGCAGAACTTCATCAATACAGTAATAGGACACAACGTTCATATGGTGACCAACCTCTCGCGATCAACCAATAATTTACTTGTCACCTGTCAGTGCGGCAGGGAGGACGCACGTCCTATCCAGTGTGCTGTCCAGTGTGTGGAGCCCACTCAATTTTATAGACACCAAGCTGCGTCTACTTGCTCGATACACTACAGCTCTCGCTCTGTAACCAAGTTCAGCAGTAGTTAAACCGCAGCTAATTTTTCACAAACCCTCGAGCCGTACTGTGAGCTGTCCTGTTCCCACTGTTGCCAGAGTGAGCCGGTGCCTATGTCAGTTCCACGTCCCCCTCTTTCTTCAGAATAGTTTTGGACGATTTTGAGAGAGGTTCTTCAGATTTTTTTTCTCTCGAATACTAATTGATAGCAGTTTGGGAGTCACTATAAACGGTTTCAGTTTTGAGGATTCTTAAAGCGGTGCTATGGCCGTTTCCTCTGCACCGTCGGAGAGTTTGACTCTATTTTCTGTGGACAGCGTTGTCGCGTAGGCATTGGCATAGCCGGCTTATGCAGCTGCATCATCACACCGCCACATCCTGTCTTCCCTCGTATTTCTTGGCTCGCGCCTTGGCCCCGGCCATTCTCTTACCTTCGTGGCTGAACGGATGCATGTGTGCAGCGACTAGGGCCCAGAACCCACAGAGGAAGGTCTGAACAGCAACCAGGAAATCATTCAACACCCAAAAGCTCAAGAAGTTAGATGGTCCGGTCTATACCTTCAAAGATATTACGGAATATGATAATGATAGTCATCGCCTTTACCCCCGCCCATGTAAAGGCGTAAAGAAGGCGAATGAGCGGCCCTTTCTCCGCCTTATCGCCAACGCATTGCTGTGCCCGGTAGCCCTAACACATTTTGGCCCCTCCATTAGTGGCAGCTGCCCACTCTGTAGAGTGGTGTCTTCGGAGACCAATCACATGGTGTGGGCCTGCCCCTCCAACTCGGCTTTTCCTCCCATCCCCAACCCAACTCAACGCGGGAGGACTGTGAGGCGACCCTGCTCGGCTGCCACGAATTGCAGGCCCAACAAGCTTTAATCAGGCACACCTGGGTGGCGGCCACCGCCACTGGGCTCTCAAACTCGGCACCTCCACCTAGTGCTTGTAACGACCGGTCCCTTACGGGCTCATCCAAACGTACCTCATGTGCCTTTTATAGCCAATTGAAGTTTTCACCACCACCGACGGTCTTTCATTCTTTGTCTTGCACACAACACATTCTCAGGTCCGCTGCGGTGGCTCAGTGGTTACGGCAATCGGCTGCTGACCTGAAAGACGCTGGTTCAATCTCAGCTGAGGCGGTAGAATTTCAATAAGATGGAATTCTAGAGGCCCGTGTGTTGTTCGGTGTCAGTGGTAGATCAAGAACCTCACGTGGTTGAAATTTCTGCAGCCCATCACTACGGTGTCCCTCATAGCCTGAGTCGCTTTGGGACGTTAAACCCCTTAAAACGAACAAAACCAAACGATTCCCACCTAGATTTCCATGGAAACAGTTATCAGGGAAACTTCTGGGAAAATAGCGCAAAAGACGAGGACAGCAAGAAAAGAAAACAACAGGACCAACGCTAATTCACAACTAAAGGTTTATTCACAGGAAGCAAGGAATATAAAGAGTTCAAATAATCAAGATAGCAAAGCAAACTCACGTGTACGTGGAATAGAGGAAACGAACCTCACTGTCATGCAGGCATATCGACGGGCTGCTAACGCACAATCTGGTTTTTTTTTTCATGTAAAAAGCCTCCATAATCTCTCTGGTTAACTGTGTTGGGTGACTGTACAATACATAACTGTGTTGCAAAACAGGGAAGCAAGATTTGCAGTCTCTAACATGGTCGACTAGATTAGTAGATTTATCAGCCTACAAGGTGTTAGCATGCTCAGTTAGGCGCGTGTTAATACAATGACCCGTCTGCAAATGTATACTTGTCCGAAGGAAAAAGTAATTTTATAAACAACATTTTCAGGGCATGGAACATCGTCTTTTGCGCTATTTTCCCACAAGTACGTATCACGAACTCCCCAGTCTTGTCCTTGTGTTCCAGGAAACAATTATTTCTCTCCTTTCTAGCTGTCGAGATACCATGCGGTTACAGCTCCCGCCCTTATCGGGCGGGTAACATCGACTTGTGCTGGCCACGCGTCAAAAATTTCTAGCGAGCCGATTCTAACGCGCAGTCCCCCATTACGACAGCATTTTCGTTGCTTTCGTTCTTCGAGATAAAACATGCAGTGCGTGCGTGCCAGGTACGATTTCAACTAAAAGGTTGAGTATTGCGACGAGCACTCAACAGGTCTGTGATGCTGCTTAGCGTGTTTCTAGAGCGGAGCTCTAAGGCTCATTTTCCTGGCATTCGCGTCGTAGTCGTCAACGTCCGCATGCAAGTAGCAGAGCGAGGAGGAGAAAACTTTATTCTACACTGCGGTCTTGGGGCACGTTCAGAGATGTTCTCTCCTTGGATGTGTTCCCAGTAGTCTGCTCGGTCGAGCTCGTTCAATTTTAAAGTGAAAGCTTTACTGGCCACGAACTTGCCATTTCGCCGTGGCGCTGCGAGGAGGCAAATGACGTCACAACGCCCGCCTCGCCGCGGATATATATATATATATATATATATATATATATATATATATATATATATATATATATATATATATATATATATATATATATATCTTTCTCGCCCCATAGTGACTACTGCGCATGCGCCACTAGTAGCATCGAGCCACAGGAGTTCCGCCGCTGCGCAGCGCCGTACCTTTCCTTACAATCTTTCAATTTTCAGTTTTCTCTCTCTTCTTACCCTCCCTCCTTTATCCCTTCCTTTACGGCGCGGTTCGAGTGTCCACCGAGATATGTGAGACGGTTACTGTGCCATTTCCTTTCCTCAAAAACCAAACAATACAAGTGAGCCTACGGCGTTCATAGAGTTATTGGCGTTGACAACTTTGCAAAGCCGTTCATTTTCACGAAAGGAAAGGCGCACAACCGGCTCCGTGGGTCAGAGGAGTAATAATAATAATAATTGGTTTTCGGGGAAGGAAATGGCGCAGTATCTGCCTCATATCTCGTTGGACACCGGAAGCGCGCCGTAACAGAATGGATAAAGGAGGGAGTGAAAGAAGAGAGGTGCCGTAGTGGAGGGCTCCGGAATAATTTCGATCACCTGGGGATCTTTAGCGTGCACTGACATCGCAGAGCACACGGGCGTCTTAGCGAGACCTCAATCTCGCTTTCATATTGGTGGCATTGGTGTCCAACTGCAAAACCCTGCTTTGATTGCGTTCCGCACACTGGATAGGCAGAGCGCCCTCCCTGCCACCCTGGGAGGTGGCATGCAGTTAATGGTTGATCGCGAGAGATTGATCACCAAATGAACGCTGCGGCCTAGCTATTGTTACAGTGCCGCGTGTCAGCCACAACGATGTCAGCGCTAATGAATTCAGGCCTCATCTTTATCTCACCAACGCCACATGAATCAAAGCACGAATGAGGCGACGGCATCTCCAGGGAGCTAGTTATGCGCCCTTCATTTCCTCAAAGCCATCGCCGTCTAGAACATTGTCAATATCAACGCCAATGAACACAGTGAAGGCCGACATTTTTCGCTTTGTATATCCTGGACTAGC
Organism: Amblyomma americanum; assembly: GCA_030143305.2. Taxonomy (NCBI): domain Eukaryota; kingdom Metazoa; phylum Arthropoda; class Arachnida; order Ixodida; family Ixodidae; genus Amblyomma; species Amblyomma americanum. The sequence continues at coordinate 83,549 of JARKHS020001172.1, read as the reverse complement.
TGAGAAAATCCACATTAATTTTTTAATCAAAGGTAGGTTGCCCTCAGTACGGGGCTCCGCTGGCCACTGCCGCCCGTTGAGCTCGCTGTACCAGACCTTGTTGGCCTTGACAGCGGTCGCTGGACAGCAGTCTCTCCCACTGCTCAGCACTCGGGTTTTGCATTTTGGGGACCACATCTCTGTATTGACAGGCTGATATGATGTGATATAGTGTGGGTTTTTGGTTGCACCAGGGACATTTGTCCGCGTATATAGTAGGGTGTATTTTGTTTAGTATGTGTAGTGTGCTTATGTTTATTAGTATCCTCTAGTTAGCTTAGTATGTGTAGTATATGTACGTGTAAAAGCCACACAAAATTATGATGGTACCCGTGCACACGGGAGTGGCAGGGAACCAAGAGGCCGACAGGATAGCTCGGGGATACACTACTTTCCGAACATCCGACGACAGCGCGGAACTCGTGCCAGCGCCCAAGGAATACTCGGCTGTACTACAAAACTATAGAGGCAGAAGGATCCGATATCCCCCGCCGCAAAAGTCTCTCAGCGTAGAGGAAGCTGTCACTTGGAGGCAATTAGAGACAAGTTCTTACCCAAACCTACACTTACTATGCAGAGCGAAATGCGAACCTGAAAGGTGGCTGCCACAGGAAGACCCAGGTGAGATAAGGTAAAGCTGAGTAGGTAAGTTGGTTTTTGGGGGGAAAGGAAATGGCGCAGTATCTGTCTCATATATCGTTGGACACCTGTACCGCGCCGTGAGGGAAGGGATAGGAGGGAGGGAAGAAAGAGAAGAGGTGCCGTAGTGGAGGGCTCCGGAATAATTTCGACCACCTGGGGATCTTTAACGTGCACTGACATCGCACAGCACACGGGCGCCTTAGCGTTTTGCCTCCATAATAACGCATCCGCCGCGGTCGGGTCCGAACCCGGGGAATAAACTGAAATTTGGTTTTGGGGAAAGGAAATGGCGCATTATCTCTATATTGGCGAACACCTGAACCGCGCCGTAAGGGAAGGGATAAAGGACGGAGCGCAAAAAAAAGGAAGGAATAGATGCTGCAGTGGAGTGCTCCGGAATAATTTCAACCACTTGTGGATCTTTAAATGCACTGATATCGAACAGCACATGGGCGCCTTAGCGTTTAATGTTCAAAAAGAGTTACCTTTAGACCGGGACACCGCGGTTGGGTCCGAAGCCTGGTACTCGGGATCAGCAGCCAAGCGCGCTAGCCACTGGTGTGGTTACTTTGTATGCCTGAACTCGAAGATTCTGTTGCAGCTTTATACAGACCAAGGCTGAGAGCAGCAGGCATTGTGTTAGATGGTCTCTGGGCACGCTTGTTTGTATCGCCGCCGAGTCATTCAGATTCAAAGCGAAAACTTTACTGCGGCATGTTCCGTGGTTTCTCCCCTTGCCAATTTGACCTGTGAAGCTGCGCCGAAAGCGATGATAGGAAAACTTTTATTGTTCAACAGAAAGAGGGTAGCCGGAGCGCTACCAGCCTAGACAATGGTGTTTGTATTGCCTTAAGTATTGTACATATCTATTGCATATTTATAGACTAGCGTGTATAACGATTACTGCAGTCTGATGCTTGAATTTTAATAATGTTTTGGATACAACCATGCGTCTCCTCACGGGATTAAACTTAGTGATGCAAACAAAGCCTAGCTTCAGAAGGATCGACATCTGCGCTGTGTTGTCTTTTCTACGTTCTTGTTCGTCTTGAGTGCACTAAACTTTTCCTTAAAGGGACACTGAGGAGAAATTGAAGTTGGCTTGTATAGATAGAATCCGTCTTTTTCACGACGCGACTGCGCATGCGCCCATCCCCTGGCGGCGGTGTCGCGAAACATATTGGAAGGGTCGCGCGCTCCCTCGAGACCGGCCGTGGGAGTGTAAACAAACCGGCTTCCTACGCGGGGTGCGTTGCTGCAGGCGTCGGGCGTTCAGCGCGACGCATTTGGCGATACCTACGAAATGTGTTGCATACGGCTGCAATGCCCAATATGTAAAGGGAAGCAAACTCGGATTTTTTCGCTTGCCGGGACAGCCTTCGACGCGAAGCGTGGATAAAAGCAGTTCGCCGGCTCGACGATCGTGGCCGCCCTTGGGCACCGTCAAGCACGTCAAGACAGTGCGGGAATCACTTTGTGACAGGTACGGACGAGGTACTGGGTTTAAATGCGTGTGCAGTCTATCACGAAGTGTTTTATTCATGGGCAGGAAGGCCTCGAATGTCACCGCGGCACCCAAACTTCGTTCCGACGCTTTTTGCTTTCTCAAGCAAGAAGGCCAAATGGACAAGTGCTGTGAGCCGCTTTCAACGCGCGATGGAGCGGGCAACGAAAAAGAAGCTACGAGAGCATTCACGCATGGTGCTAAAATTTTGTCATAATCTCCTATGGATATTTTCTTGTTTATGCCACTACACCCTGACCAATCCCCCGGTGTGGGTATGTGCCATGTATTAACAGGCAGAAGAAGAAGGTGCGTTATGCGTGTGTTCGAATCATATCCATGATGAAGAGCTCTGCGTGGTATCTCCGGAATGGATCAATGTGCGCCTCTCACGCTCGTCTTTATGGACGCGCATGCTTGTTTAACCTATGCAGCGGTGTGTTGTGGGAAAATACAGTGAAATGCTAGCAGAGCTGCTTTGTTGCGAGAACGCTTGTGCTTTTATAGCTCGTGTAGCTATTCGGCAGCGCTTGAGCACGATTGCTTGTGAAAACTGTTGTCCCCAGTCGTTTTCTGTACTACGGCGTGCACGATGTAGTATCCACCTTTCATGAATGGCAGGCATATACAGCGGAAAACGCCAACCTCACTGATCGGGGATATTTCATTGAACATTATGTTCCGAATGTAGCCTTCATCTCTGAAGCGGCGGCCCTTGCTCAGCTGGTGTTCGCATCGCATGCCGGATGATCGGAGATACTGAAGAATTTGCTCTTCGGTGGGCACTGCAGCCTGCCTCGGACTTCGCACCCAGCCATCAGTCAACCCTAGAAATCCTCCAGGTACCAGGTGCTGCCCAGGACACGCCATCGTTGACAGATTCCAACAAAACGTGCTCCGCAGCGGCACTCAGTCCGGCCGGGTTGGGCGCGCAGTACCCTACCAGTGAGCTTCCAGCGTTGAACGCCAGGTGGCAGCACAGGAAAATGAAAAAGACGGATAGCAGCTCCTGATCACAAAAACGCCACTCTTACTGAAAACAAAGCTCTGGTAATGTAGAAAATAGCAAGAACCAATATACAGGTGTCGCCGCCACAGGCCAATCTCACAAGTACAAGCGTGATGACTTCCTCGGACAAGAGGCGCCACCTTGGAGGAATTTTCCTTACTTCATGGACGTCACGAATCTCTGAGGCTAGCAAAGGAAGGTTGCGCACCGCACCGCTAGCAGTCAGAAATCACGGAGTCTGCGTTTACGCCACGTATCACGTCACTCAGTTCTGTGACGTCATAAGAGTTCTCCATGTCGTCATAAGAGTTCTCGAGTTTGAATCAGAGCGGCGGGAAAAACTTTCTCAACTTCGAACCCAAATTTCTTTGAAATAAATGCATCTTTCGCGCCCGGACAAGCGGCAACAAAGTCATGAAATGCCGAAGTATCAGATTTTGCTAACAAAAAAAATGATAGAGTTCTCCTCAGTGTCCCTTTAAAGCCTAGCTTTTGCTGAAAACAGAATGCTGATTAATCCCAAAGTGAACATATGTGTTGGTGTTTACAACAGCACACGTTTCGAGCAAGTTTTGTTGTTTTCCTTATAACAATAATAATAATCCCGTTGATCGCACTTCGTTCTTTTTAATTTGGTGGAATTAAAATGAAACATGGCATATTTCCAGTAGCGTAGCAGGCGACGGGGGGGGGGGGGGGGGTCAGTATAGGTAATGGGGGCCTGCATGGCCATTAGCCCAGGGCCCCCATTTTTCTTTGTTCAATGACAAAGATTGGTTAAAATATGTCCTCTCAACTTGTTCATTTTATGACCTTTACATTTTTCATGTGAGATTTTCTTTATTTATAAAATAGACAAAAAGCATGCAAGCATTGATATCATTATTTCTGCTGCAATTTTGGGGACATATGAATACATTATTTTATGAAAAAATATATATTTTACTTTTCTTTAGAGTGCGTAGCGTTCAATTCGTTTGCAGCATCTAATACACAGTCGCATTGGCAATTGCGATGCAGTCCCGGTCAAAAAACACAATTGGAACCAATTGGGTTCCCAACCTGTTTCAGTTTGTTCCAACTGGACTTAATGGGTTTCCAACTGGCTCCTTTTGCAATGGTGTTCCTACTGGATAGTCGAAATGGACTCCCAACTGGACGGATTGAGTTTCCAACTAGTTCCAATTGGAATTGTTGCTCCAATTAGACAGTCTAAATAGAGTGCCAGTTGGACACAGAAGTGGTTCGATTGGTAATTCATGTTCCCATTGGATGCTCAGTTGAATCAGACTTTGCCAACTGGTGAGCACAATTGGTCTTACCAACTGCATCCAATTGGTCTACGACTAACTGCACCCAATATATTCATATGAGCACTTGCATATTTGAAACACGGCAATACGAATTATTGTGGGTGGTACAGCGCAAACTAGACGGACAAAAGCAAAAAGACAAAACAGATGGGCGCTGACTCACAGCAAAATTTTTTATTTTAATCTGCTGGACTTGCTTTTGTCTGTCTCTAGTTCGCGCTCTACCACCCACGATGAATTATTACAAACTCGCCAGCTGTCCATTTTTCTTCAATACTAAATAGGTTATAAGAACTATCTGCAGCTTAATCTCCTAAATTGTATAAATCATTTATGCTATCTCTGCAGTAGAAAATGAATTAAATAACTATGCTTAACTGGTAAGCACCAGAAGCCCCATTATGGGATCCCACATATGGGATATATAAGCAAAAGCAAGATTGCACTGTACACATGGATATGTGTTGTGTTTATGTTAGGTGTGCGACTGTACTAGCCGTTTCTTGAGTGTAATGTATGATTCGTTTAATTTCTGAAAAAGATTAAACTCCTTTAAGAACTTTGTATGAGGTAGAACATCTCAACATGCAGTCCTCATAGATCAGTTTTTCTTCTGCACCTTATCTCTCACATTATGTACTTTACTTTGCGCAGCTTAAGTAATTGGGTGGTAGATTTTCTGAAAATTTCCTGGATGCAATAATTGCCTGCGTGGGGCCTAACGGGGGCTATTATTCGAGTTGGCCCAATTTGTCCAACTCGTCCAAGGACGTAGACGGAGTGACGACCACACAAGTGCTCACCAACTGGTCCAATTGTGTACTAATTTATGATTAGAATTAGAAATTTCCCAATTGGAGTCAATTTTTTTTTTTGACTGGGGTTATTATTAATGTATTTGATCCCTCAACAATTCTACGAGGAGGAGGACGCGCTGCAACTTGAGCACCCCCCCAAGTAAAATTTCTGACTACGCCACTGCTGATGGTCGACAGAGTAGGAAATACTATGCAAACTACATGTACGCACAATATATTGGCGTCACTTGGCACCGCCAATGCACTCGTTATAACCCAGCACACATTTTGCTCACTTCGGCACAGAGAATAGGCCTCATGCCACCATTGAATTCCGCTGGTACTTTCTTATAGAAGCAAAAAGAGGGAGAAAAGAAGGAAGGAAAGGTGGACTGCAGGTCCCATAGAACGTAAAAATAAGGAGCACAGAGTAAATAAAGGAAAATGGAAGGCGGAAGTGATGCTTGCTGCACATCCAAAGGAACAGAATCGTCGAGGCGAGGAGCAGTGGCAACCCGCCCGGCAGGCCACGCAGAGCAGCGAAGGCGAACGGCCAGGTCCGTTCACAGCCGCAGGTTACAACCAATATTTCTGCTTCCGAGGTTCTTCAATCCTCTGAGGCAGGGGGACAAGCTGCAGCCACTCCAGGAACCACGACCCAAAGGCGGAGATGCCGCCACCACCATCGCCCAGGAAGGCCGCCAGGAACTAGCAGACACCGCGGCAACCTCGGCGAGGGGAAGTGCCCGCCTAGGCACGCGAACAGGAGTGCGAGCTTGAGGAAGTAGAGGGCACGCCTAAGGGGGGAGTGTCGGGAGACCACCGCAGGAGTGGCGGTGCGAAGAGGAACCACAAGATGGCTGCCGGTCAGCAGCGAAGCCATGATGGAAGTCACTATGGAATCGAGGCTTGCGGGCGACGGCGCGGGCATATGTATCCGCAGAACAGCGATGAACAGCAAGTTGAAGGCAGTCTGGTTGATGATATAGGAGTCACATAACTTGAGAACCTCAGAGAATCCAAGTGCAAAGAAACGTAGAACGACGGCAGGGCTCCCATTGGCTCTCATATGTCACACACCCACTTGTCAGGTGCCCAACGACACAAGAAAAAAGTAGTCTCCCATCGCAGCGCTCGCCGACTTTTTATCTCGTGAGCAGTGATCTAGTTCTATCTGAAACACGTAATGAAGTAGCTGGAACCTGTGTTCCACTTGACTGTTTCGGGGAAAAACAATGAGCTGGCTGTTCCAATGTAATCAATGTATTCCACAGAAGTTACTTATAAAGGAAAGGGGCTGCAAAAGTGTGTGTTCCACTTAAACAAAGCTGAAATGAGCCTTGTTCTAGATAATATATGTGGAATAGAGGCTTTAACCAAAACTTATGTGGAACAGCAAACATTTATGTGGAACCTAAATTAAGAGTGTACGATCTACAAATTCGTATTATGGAATCGTGCAATTTGTTTCGTAGACGACTCTTTTCCCTCGTTTTAGATATTTCGTAGATTGAGTGCTATTTTTAGACCCCTATCACAGCTGTCAATGGCTAAACTTGTGCAGTAAAACCTCTTTTGTCTGACAAAAAAATTGCATGGTGCCAGAACTTGAGCTAGACCACCTCCTGAACCGGTTCGGAACAGTTCCTTTGAGTCATTCTGGTTTGGTATGGTGGCTGTAGATTCAGGTTCGGTTCTGGGCAAAAATACTGGTTCAGTTCCAATTTCGACTTGAGGTTCAATTCCGATTCAACACCTTGGTAGAAAGTCCATGGAATTGAACTATGCAAAACCTTTCGCGCTGTCATTTATGCGACAGTACTGTGCAGAAGCTTGATAAATCTAGCAGGACTGAAATTTAGCACTACTAAAGCCTCTTAAAAGCAATTTTCCGCCATGTTCGTATGGGACAGTGTTGGCACCGCTGCCAAAGCAAGTGTGCAAAACACTCGCACCGTGTGTGAACTGTAGGTGGGAAAGGGCTAGAAAGCTAAATGAAACTTTGGTTGGATACCGTAGATCATTTTTCTCGTCACATATCGGGAAAAGGAACCAGTCATGCCTGTGAACATTAGGTCGTATGCTTCAAGCCGCTGCACTTGCTGCAGCTCTTGCTAGCTAAGATAGTAATTTGGCGAAATTTCATCAAAAACCACAAACCTTCAGCAGCATGTATGTTTAATGCAATGGAGCAGGTTGGCACATTCCCACAACTGAGGGCTTACCTTCCTCTCTCTCATTCAGTGTTATCTGTTCTGTTTCACAGTTTCTTTGATGCGTTTGTATGCACTAACATAGTTCTTTACAAAGTGATTTTTTTCCTTTCCGATACTGATATATACAAGCGCAGGACTCTTCACAAGAGGTGGGCCTCAGTTCATGGGAGCACTTAGCCGTTCACATCTTCTGGGTAACAGCTAGGGAATAACATGGAACAAAATCATTGCTCCCCACCCCCGTGTGCACACCTGTGTGCTTCCAGTGCTCTTTGCTTTGTTCACCTGTTTTGCATTTCACTCCGAGTTTCCACCTGCTGTATCCTGGCCTTTACCTTCCATTCCTGTGGTTCTGTACCCCTTCCCACGTCATTTTCCTTGTTTCGTTAAACTGCGACTTCGCGCTTTTGTTCCGGGGCAAGACTTTCCAGATAAGCCAAATTCTCTGTGAATTACCGATCTATCCCATTTGTGGTAAATCCCCAGGAACGCTGCGTTAGGTGTGTCGTAAATGACGCTGTTACGTTCAGCGCACAGTGGAATTAGGCGATACTTAACAATTTATCTTTGAAGCAGAAAAACCATTTTTAGGTACACGTTCTAAGCTGGCCAAGTGCTTGCGAGCATGCTCCACAAAAAAAAGAAGTCTGCGATCCCCGATGATACCGAATGATTTCAATCAGTTTAGTACATGGCAGTGCCCCGCTAGCACTGCAGTACAGCAAGTGCAGGCTGTACTCCCTCACATCTTAAAGAAAGTTACTGTGAACAGCCATGACAGCACAGATGGGACTACATGAAATGCTTTATTTCCCCTGACCTCTACTGGCTAGAAAAAAAAATACACCATGGTTAGAAATGAATCAGGAGAATCACTTGTACAAATACACATTTGACCGTGGTGTGACACAGATGCCTCTCTCAGGCTAAAATGCAGAACAGAGTCAGGGAAGGATGAAGAGCAAACAAAGCTGCTTGGCAGCTCTGATAACGCTGCCAAATATTTATGAAGAAGCTGAGGCAGGCCATTCTCGACTGTCGCTCATCAAAAACAAAAGCACTGTTCGGCAACCAAAGAAATCGACGGGCAACACAACCATCGCAGACTTCGGCACACTCGAAAAACTCTACTCCACAGATTATCAGCAGCGATCATTGCATAAAAGGCTTGGCAAAACTAACACAAAACAGGCCAACAGAACATGCACACAAAGCAGCTCCCAGTTTGAAAGCCTGCTTGCCCGCATAACGCAGGGCATAAACTAAACTTTTATATGACAATTATAAGCGTACAGAGTGCATGCCTGCCTGTCCCTTGGCAGCATCTAGTGCCAATCCTTTGGGAAGGCAGCAGGTATCACAAATTTAGCACAGCAGAAAGAGCCAATTAGTATTACAAGGTTACTCATTTTGCAGTTTGCATCAAAGAAATGTTGCTGCTCATTCCAAGACACACACTGCTTCTGCACAGGCACTCAGAGCATACAAACTATACGAAAGTTAGTCACGCCACGTTGCCCAGCACGAGCACAGTACTGTGCAGAGGTCTGGCCAGTGTTAACGACAGTCAGAGATGAGGCCAGCTAAAACTATGCTCTAAATTTTACGCCCACACAGCACTCCTACAACCCTTATGTACATGAACCTGTTTGCAGAGTTCCCCCTACACTCGGCACTCTTGTAAAAAAAAAAAAATGAAAGATGCGCACCAGCACTCTTGCAGAGTCGTGCATCCAGCACAAGCTCACGTGCTCAAAGGCACGGAAAAGTTAACAATACCAGCTGCTGCAGCCCAGGCCCTGCTGCCAAAGCATGGGTGTGCAAGGAATGCAAAGCAGACTGCAAAGAGACCTAGAAACGCGCCAAGCTGTGGGGTATGTGTGCAAAGTGGTAGGCCACAGCAACTGCACCAAGAACCCCCCTTTGGGCAACAGTTTCCACATGGCAGCGAACGTAACCAAGCCATAATCAAGAGCAGACAGGCAAGGCTTCATTACCCAAGCTGGCTATGGCCACTTTTCTACAGTTCCAAAGTTTTCCAGAGGGAGCTGAACTGTACATGTGTGCGTGGAGCATGGCCAGCCTATATTGTGAATCATACTACATAAAGAACACCACTATAAACCAAATAGCTCTCTGAAATGTGGTGAACAATGTACAGGCGCAAAAAAAAAAAAACAATTTGTGTGTGTCAGGACTCCCTCACACTAGTGCTGCAAGGGTAGGCGAGGGGGACTGAACATTACAGGAATAGTGCATGGCTGCAGTATGTGCACAAACTGCACTCTACAATTTAGAATCCGTTAGATTTGGCCCACTTTTCAATGTTCACACAACCCGGAACCCCTACGTGGACACACACACCCCACAGCGAGACGAGAGACGACTGCCAAGTGTTGCAAGCAAACTTCCCTACAACAGCAAAATCTTCCCTGCATCGCGGCAGCCGCCTTGCCCTATACTCAGCAACACTAAGCACCCAGTGAAATCGCGCCACGATGTATTCACTCAGAAAAATGCACATTCCAAAAACAGCAGTGTTATTGTAACCAATACTGTCGCTAGAAAAGACAGCAGACAAGAAAAGCAGCTGCATTACAAGGTATTCCCTGCACTCCTTGCGGTGCAAGCAAAATCGAAACACGACAAAACAAAGTTCAAAATAGAGAAATGACCTTTCCTCCAAAAAAGCCTTGCACACAGGTGTGTACAGAGAAGAACTAGAACAAGATGAAAAAAACAGAGTAAATTGAACTACAAAAAGAAACTACAAAAATGCAGCAGCCAGTAAAACCTCAAAGTCAATAACAAGGCACAAAAGCTCAATAAAAAACAGATTCAAACAATAGCTACGCGAAATCACTGCTTGTCTGAATACACAAATAGGTGCAGCTGTTTATGTGCATGACGTGAATGATGCACCACACTTTCCGTCTGGTTGACGCTTGAAAAACGAGACCATGTCAAAAAGCAATCGTGAACGCTGCAGAGACAGTGAACCATGATGCAAGTCAAATGCATCTCAGAAAAGTGCAAAACTGTTTTGAAACGTCACCGGTGTTAAAGATGCTCAGCTTGATAGCCAATATAGAGGAATGCAATGCCGATCAACTCAAAGATTGCAAAATCACAAAAAAGTCTCGTCTTCTTGCTTAAGGATGGCACTTTAGGCAAAAAAAAAAAAAAATGGTGGGAATGAGAACAGCAGTTTCCTCCATTGTAGCTATGCACATTAGTGGAACTTGCTTGATTAAAGGAAGCACATACCCGAACAATGTTAAACAGTGCACGGTTTAATACTGCTAATTGCAAAAACTCTGCAAGAAAAATCAGCTTGTATTGAAATGACGAAAAACATCTATTTACAGCACAGGTACATATCCAGGACTGAAGTTTTGCTTGTAAACAACGCGAGGACCTCGTCTGACATGGCTCATCGTTTACCAATCCTTGCACTGAGCAGATTTTAAAAGGCATTGCCTGTTTTAAAACTGAACAATCAGATGAGAAAAAGTGCACTTACATAAGAAAATTCTTTAAGGACAGCTCAGATGGCACGTCAATCATTCCAGGACATGCAGTAAAACAAAACTGGAGCAAACAATCTTCACTGTTATGGAGCAATAATCTCTTAGCAAGCTATATTAATGTCATATGAACTCCTTTCATTGTTCACAACATTACACATGCTAGTCAAAAGCCACTCGCTTAGCAAAAATCTATCCTGGCAGCAAAGCCTCAAGAAACTAGACCAGAAAAAGTCTACAAAATAACGCAGTAAAGAAACTCAAAAGGAATCAAGGCAGCCCAAGAAACTGCAGTTACTATTAGTTACAACTCCTGAACCCAGTCAAATTACAGCACGTCAGAGCCCACGACGATGATGCCATCTAGTGAGCTTTTGCACCCAAACTGGAAAAGGCCGATAAAAAAGACTACTGTGAAGCAGCCTTTAGTCACTGTGACACTGCTTTGTGACAACCGGAGGATCACCCATGAAACGGCAGCGTTATTGTAACCATGTGCCAATGAGGGCTAGCCTTGTCTATCAAGAACATTAGACCAGGTAATAATCATTCAACTCAGTCAGCTGATGAAGTTATTTGGGGAGTACCCCAGAACTTGCACTGGCAGTTCTGACTGCCTGACCAGAAGGCGGGAAGGGGGGGGGGGGGTTACAATGTTACATGGCAGTGGGGGAACAGGAGACACACCTTGCTAGTGAAAAGTCATCCCACCACAACCAACATAGAAAGCACACCGGTTTCGTTCTCCAGCTGATGTGGCCACCACAAATGCCCTTTGTTCTGCACAGTAATTCAGCATACATTCACACACCGTGCCAACACTCCCCAAAATTTGTTTTGTTTGTTCTTACGCTTTTCAAGCTGAATGGTACCACCACACATCTCCTGCCAAACATTGCTCCGAAATGTAAAGGAGGACAACAGTCGAGAATGACCGCCTTCTAAAATGGGGGGGGGGAGCAGTGGAACACAGGAAAGATTGGTAAAAAGTGGACAGAGCACGGCCACCTGGCCCCCAGCTCTGTCGGCAGTTCTTGCAGCGACAAATGAATGGCTTCGAAGGGAGAGGAAGCAAGAGGCAAGTGACAGAAGGTACGAGTGGCCAGGATTCATTTTATTTATTTCTGCCCTACCTCTTTGACGATCACACTGGCCACTTCAGGTTGACTACCAATTGACTGAACACATGCATGCCCAATTCTAGCAGCAGTCGACACATTACCGTATTTACTAGCATAATTCGTACACTTTTTATCTAAATTAAAGCTTCAAAATGGAGTGTGCAAATTATGTGAAAATTTTCTGAACACGTCATAAACAACTCTACAAATAAGGTCATAACACACAATATGTACTGTATATTGCCCCCTATACGTTCACGTCCCAACTCGCACAACTCGCTGGTTAAAAAAAAGTTGACTCCAAATACAAGATGCATGCCCCTCCCGCCTCACCCCATGTTATGTAGTTCCCCACGGGATGTTATGAAGGTGCGTGCAGCGCCCAAAGCAATAAGCACGCAGCAATACAGTCAGAGGCAAATCAGGCGATGAAATGGCGCCCTCACATTCGGCCCAGCTGTCTAGTGGGCAAACCAAACAGCAAACGGCTCGGTAGTTTCGGTGCACGCACAACTGTTTTTCTGGGAAAGTAACTGTCAGCGCGAGCGAGCCAGACAAACAGCACACAATTCGTCCACTTGCCACTCGCACCTTTCACAGCTGCACACAGTGATGCGGCCGCACCAATCTTCCCAAGCCTGCCTTGCGCACACCCACGTAAATGCTGGCGGTCTGGCGAAGCAGGGAGCACAAAATATGAAAGTCCTTTTTTTTTTTTTGGAAACCTGGGTAATAACATATTAAGCGTGCGCAAATTACACGAGTAAATACGGTACCTCCCAAGTGAAGAGTGTTGGCAGTTGAGGGAAAAATAAATGTATTAAGAACAAGTCACTGGGGTGGAACAGAAAATGAGAGCAGAGCCTGCTGTGGTCTTGCGAACTCAAGTCACAGGTAAGACTGCCAGAATGCCCAAGTGAACATGATGCAGTGCAAACCACCTGCCTTTCTTTTCCTCTTGCCAATGCCAATTTATAACTTGGAAGCCACCTTTTACTGGTGCCAACTTGACAGACATAAAACAATAAAAAAAAACAGTAAGCCTTTGATGCCGTGTAGATAATCGGCCGTTAATTGAAGCTATGAAGGGGACGTGTCATCGAAAGGGAACCTGCTGCAATAGTGGAGCAAAATCAACAAAATTCGCTGCAGGTCAAGCCAAGCACACAGACGATAACTAAGGTGACATTGATGGGCAAGAACAGCAAAAACTGGGGGCCGTTTGGATCAAGTGGAGAGGGGACTTCCTGCTTTCGCAGGGGAAGGGGGGGGGGAGGGGGGGGGGGGGCATGGTACAGTGGGGAGAAGTGAAGATACAAAAACAAACAAACAAAATGACTGTACACAAAAAGCAGCACGTGCTGCGGTTGTGAAGGAAGGGGGCAACGACAGAGAATGCAGGGAAGAATCCAGGGTGGCTGTGTGAGGCGGGTGCGTTCGAGCCGGTCAACTGGACTCGGGCACGCATGTCCGCCACAGCTTCTGCAGGTCTGCAAACATCTGTGCCAAAGAAATGAAGCACACAATGCTCGCACCACAGTCACAATCGCACTAGTCAAGGCGCACTGTGCTCATCACATGGGGAACACCCGACATCACAGGAACAATCAGAACAGGAAGAACCAGCAGTTCATGATGATGATGATATTATAGCATTAATAGAACACAGGGGCTTTTCAGGAGAATCAATGCGCTTCTGCAGCAATAGCATCCAGTGCTTTTGCAGATGTGGTACCTCGAAATTTTTGTTCGACTTTCCATACCTGAACATGCATGCAAGCAGCAAACAAGCACTGCATGTTATGTCTTCAGTAGGGTGTCTCCATTGAGGATATTACTTCCTATACTGATAATTTGCTTTCAGGGCCTTCAGTATTATTCGAGGGTAGCAGGGCATGCAAGATGTAAAAAAAAAAAGGCACATATGAATATGTGGTTTCTTGTGACCTATATCATGGCACCCGTGCTTGGCACATTCTAAAGGCTTTACATCACATAACAGAAATGAAATCTTTAAAACAATTCTATTGCTACACATAAACATTGTGCTGTAGAGGAAACAAAAAACAAAGCAAAGGCCCAATGCACCACCTGTCCTTAATTTTTGCAACGAACTGTCAACACCTCTCATTTGCAAGGATGCTGCCCCATAAAGAGAATCTGGGGGCAGTTAGGGACAAACCTGGTGATATTCTGTCCCTACTTTGTCCCGAAACGAAATTATTCCCGCAAATGGGCCCAAAAGCTCAGTTCAAGCTCTCCAGAGGCGAAATTCTAGAGGCCCGTGTACTGTGCGATGTCAGTGCACGTTAAAGAACACCAGGTGGTCAAAATTTCCGGAGACCTTCACTACGGCATCCCTCATAGCCTGAGTCGCTTTGGGACGTTAAACCCCCATAAACCATAAACTAACCAAGTTCACTGGATTTCTTACTCGTTTAGACCGTTGTTTCTTAAAGGGACACTGAGGAGAACTCTATCATTTTTTTTTTGTTAGCAAAATCGGATATTTCGGCATTTCATGGCTTTGTTGCAGCTTGTCCGGGCGCGAAAGATGCATTTATTTCAAAGAAATTTGGATTCAAAGATGAAAAAGTTTTTCCCGCCGCTCTGATTCAAACTCAGGGAACTCTTATGACACCACGGCAACTCTTATGACGTCTCGGAACGGAGTGACGTGATACGTGACGTAAACGCAGACTCCGTGATTTCTGACGGCTAGTGGTGCGGTGCGCAACCTTCCTTTGCCAGGCTCAGAGATTCGTGGCTTCCATGAAGTAAGGAAAATTCCTCCAAGGTGGCGCATCTTGTCCTAGGAAGTCATCACGCTTGTACTTGCGAGATTGGCCTGTGGCGGCGGCACCTGTATTTTGGTTCTTGCTATTTTCTACATTACAAGAGCTTTGTTTTCAGTAAGAGTGGCGTTTTTGTGATCAGGAGCTGCTATTCTATCGATACAAGCCAACTTCAATTTCTACTCAGTGTCCCTTTCTCGAGTGACATAAGTGACCTTGGGCTTTACTGCAATACACCTAAAGCTAAGGGCCCTCGCTTGCATGGTCCCTGGCCATTTATCGCAATGTTCGCATGATTGCTGTGGCCCTGCATCTTATGACAGAAAAGTTTTAGCCAATTAGAGTATTTACTTTTCAACAGTATGTGTTGTTTAACAGCCACTAATTGTTGGTACAAGTGTAGTGAGCAACAAATGAAGTGCATAAAACAATATACTTTTGTTCAACATAGCCTGCTTGCATGCAGTTTTCTGGAAAAACTACAGCACCAAAAAGAGAGCTGCTTCTGTGCCGCTTAAATAAAATGTTATTCTCAGTAAATATGGAGTGGTTTTTGGCTCCAATGAATAGTTATTTAGAACTGGCGTTCACCAAAAGAGCAAAAATGACACATATTAGAGGCTCAATAGCTTCCTGTCTAATTGATGAAACGCAAGTTACCCGTCATCGCAAAAGAACAACCCACGAAGGCCTGGGCACACACTACCCGCTACCCAGACCTCCGTAGGTTGCGTTTTCAGGCAATGGTGCAGTTTTTAATTTTACTCTTAATTTACTGCATGGGTCTGCGATTTGCTTGCCATCTTATCATCCTTGGGCATTATTCAAAAATCACCAAAATTAGCTAGATTTAATTATTTTCACGTAATCATTTCTTTCATATAAAAATCTCAGTTTTTCCACACGTCCGCAGTGAAGAGATAATCAATCATACAACCCTGGAAGCTCGCAACTTCTATCTGACGTTTTTCAACTCCTGGGCATTACAGCATAAAAGGTTAGTCTGCGTGAAGGGAGGGTAAGGAGGTAGGGAGAAAAAAAGCCCCACCTGGTTGACCCAGGCATCGTCCTGCAGGCATCGCTCGAGGATGATATGCGACTCGGTCACCTTCTGCTCCTCCCGCAGGCGTTCGATCTGCGCACACACACACACACACGAGGGTTGCACATTTGGGGTTGACACTGCCTGTGCCCCCCCTCCCCACTGGTGCCTCCGAGTGTCGACCACACGGCAGTGACGGGATATGCGGTTAAGAAAGGGGCCAGCCCCAACTAATCTTTGTTCCTAATAAAAATAAACTGTTTGGCTATGTACAGCTATGTTGTAGCGGGTCTTCCAGCAAAAGACACGTTTACTTATGAACAAAACTGCACTAAAAAATTTGGCATTTTCATTCCCGCCGCCCGATTCCCATTTGTGATGTCAAGGCCTAAGGGGACACAGTGACCGTTGTTTTTAAGCAAATGGCACCGCAGCCTAGCCACAGAGTACGCGTACAAAGATCAGTCTCAACGTCATCATATTTTGTCGTGAAAACAATGGGTAGTGGCGATACTTGCAAAGCAGGATCTTGACAACACGAATATCTCACAGGGCTGCAAAAAATATCGTACCATCTAAAATCTGCATAACCCATGAACGAACAAAATCCATAAGCAGAAGCGCAGGAAGTGCACTTATGTAGGTCTGTTAACCGCTGGTGGGATTTACAGTGCAGTCCACTTATAACGATACCACACATAACGATATATCGGTTATAACGATGGGACGACATGAGAGTGTCATTTTATGCATTAGGTCTATGGGGAAAAAACCATTTATAACGATAGGTTATTCACCGCATATCGGATATAACGATCAAAATATTGCCATCCAGATGGCTTTTTCCGTGCAAAATAATCGTAACATTTGCGTTGCTTAGTTCCCTGAAACGAACGATGTCGAGACGAGGCGATGTTTACCTCCGTAAGTTCGTATCTGCCGCCATTACCACGCTACGCGTCCCGCGCTGCCCGCGCACCAGAGAGTACGAGCAGGCGCAGCGCGCCACAAGATGGCGCTAGCTGCTTCACACGCGTCAGTCACAGTCGCTCCGAAAGAGATAGAAAGAAAAAAAAAAGCGACAAGCAAAGCGGCGCGGTGGCCCCCGTGCCGCACCCAGTCTCTCTCTCTCGCAATAGCAGGCTGACGCCACCGAAGCAGCGTGCAACCAACGGTACAACCCAGTTCAAAGATGGCGCCGACAAAGCGTAAAGCTGTGTCGCTTGACACGAAGATGGATATTTTGCAGGACTTCTTGACGCGGCTTCAAGGTGAGCGCCCTCGTGAAGAAGTATGAGCTCGCCCAGTCGACGATATCAACCATCTTGAAAACCGGGAGCACCACGATTGTGAAGGCAGGAGCTATCAGCGGCCATGCCGATCAGCGGAAAAGGGTTAGAGACCCTTTGTACGCCGATGTTGAAGAGGCGCTTTACCAGTGGTTCATCACAACCCGTGCGCATAATGTGCCTATTAGTGGGCCAATACAGTCGAACCTCGTTATAACGAAGTAGCATCGGGACCGTAAATCAGTTCGTTATATCCGATATTCGTTGTAACAGTAGACATAAATATCGGCTGTGACAAATTCGTAATTTGGCTCGCGCAAATATTCTAGACACTAAAATGCATTATATACTTGGCTTTGAACCCACTACAAACGTGGTAATCCTTACCTGTCTCCTTGTGGCATTCAATCAAAATAGGCCGGAATATGGGAAGGTTGACACGACTGTTCTTACGTCGCCGCGCACGTGAAAGTGCGTGGCGCGAAACGACTGCACCATGTGTCTGCGCATAGGCGACTTGGTGTAGAGAGAGGAACTCGAGTGAGACACAGCGGGAACCATCGCGCCTGCGTGCTCTGCCGAAGCGCGATTGGTGGCCCCGAGAGGGACCGTTGAAAAAAAAAAGCTGCCAAAGCAGCTTTGAGAGAAGAGGAGGAGGAGGAGAGGGGGCGTTGGGCGAGAAGAGAAGGAGGAGAGGCGGCGTTGGGCGAGGAGACATATGCAACGCCAGCCCGGGATCAGCCAAACAGGTTTGCATTCGTTCATTTGAAGAAAGATGTTATCTTCGTCTGGTGGCTTTTCACAGCGCTGCGCAGAATGAAGTTTTCTACATTGTCCATGCTCAAGAGGGCCTTTTCTACGTCAGCAGTTTTCGTCGTCGGGAGTTTTTCCAAATATCCTTTCAGCCTCCTGGCCATGTCCGCGGCATCCGCACTGCTCATCGTTGGTTCATCCCGTTCACTCTCACCGCTGTCGCTGCTGCTGTCATCCTCGGGCAACAAAACGCGATCCACAATTTCTTGATCCGTCAGCTCGGGCGCCACGGCCAAGTTCTCATCGGCCGAAACGAAATCGTCGAATTCGACGCCTGGGACTGCCAGCCGATCCCAAGTTCTGTCCAGCTCTGCCTGGTCTTCGGGCTGCACTTCTTCTTCGTCGGCAGGCAGAACAAAACCGGCATCCGCGAAACAGTTCCTTATTGTCGACTGCCTCACCTCATTCCACGACCCGTACAACATTTCGAGTGTCGTCTTGATGTTTATTGTTGTCGATCTATGTCGATCGATGTCAAACACCAGTTGCGTCACCAAACGCTTCCTATAATTGCACTTAAGCGAACGAATAATGCCTTTGTCTAAAGGCTGCAAAGCAGAAGTTGCGTTCGGTGGCAAAAACTGCAAGCGAACTGCCTTCAGCACGATCGAAACTTTATGCGCCGAACAGTTGTCCAAAAGCAACAGGACCTTCCTGTGCTGCCTCTCCATGTCCTGGTCGAACGCTCTCAGCCAGTCCTCGAAAAGCTTGGTCGTCATCCACGCTTTTTTGTTCGACGTGTATTGAACCTGCAAATTCCGGACGCCTTTCAGGCACCTCGGATGTGCCGACTTGCCGATGACGGTGAGCCGTCTTTTGTCGGAGCCGTCCATGTTCACGGCAACGACGACAGTCACCCGGTCTTTGTTTTTCTTGCCCCCATGGCAGGTCTCGTTCTTCATCGCCAGTGACCGCTCTGGCAACAACTTGAAAAACACGCCGGTTTCGTCGACGTTGTATACGTCGCACTCGTCGTACTCCTGGAGCAGAGGACGAAAATTCTCCAGCCACGTTTGACATGTCTCCATGTCGACAGCGGACCCTTCGCCAGACAAAGTGTGGCACGCGATCTCGTGCCTATCTTTGAAACGTTGCAGCCAACCGCTGCTTGCACAGAAATCGTCATGCCCCAGTACGCAGGCCAGGCTGTGGGCCTTCCGTTGAAGAAGTGCTCCCGACACCGGCAAATTTCGCGCCCTCACATCTTTAAACCAAGAAAGCAAAGCCGCTTCCACGTCCGGGTGATGGCAAGGCCTAACTCGTTTACGGTCGGCTTTTATGGCGTCCTCGGTGTTGCCCTCAATCTTCTTTCTAGTGGCCAAAATGGTGGATAACGTACTTGGAGGAACGCCGAATTCCGAAGCAATATCCTTTTTCTTGCGGCCACTGTCCACAGCTCTCAGTATCTGCAGCTTTGTCTGGAGCGAGATCGCTTTCCTCTTCGATGCCATTTCGAGCGCTGCAACAACAAGACTGGCCGCTGTGCTGATGTCAGAACGCCGGCCTCAAAGTTGCCAATGTTGCTGCGCTTGCCTTTCTTTACCGCTGGACAAGTGGCGCCGCCTTTCGGCCCTCTGTCATGTCATGAGCTTTCAGAGTTTTCGCGCTCTGTTCACAGGTGGCGCGACCATCCAAACGCGATTTTTGTGCCAGACGGCAAAACTTTTTCAAACGATAAAAAAAAAAATTCAGCTGTGTATCGGCCTTCGATTTTCATTTTGGTTTTTGTTTTTTTTTATGCTACTTTCAAGTTCTGAGCCTCGTGTAAACCAAATATTTCTTCGTTACAGCCGATATCGCGGCGGATCTCGCGTTTTCGGTTTCGTTATAAAAGAATAAATGTCACTGAAATGAAGCATGACCAACCAAAATTCGTAATTAGTTCGCTATAACCGATAATTCGCTATATCAGTGTTCGTTATAACGAGGTTCGACTGTACTTGCCACCAAAGCGAAAAACTTCGCTTTTCTTCTGGGACGGCCAAATTTTGAGCCTGGGGGAGGCTGGATTCAGCGCTTTAAAAAGAGCGGCACGGAATCGTTTACAAAAACGTGGTAGGGGAAGCGGCGTCTTTGGACACAGAGGCAAAGCAGCAGTGGCTGCAGACAAAGCTGCCCGGCGTGCTGGAGCGCTACGCGGAGAAGGACATATATAATTGCGACGAAACTGCTCTGTTTTTTCAAATGTTGCCGTCGAAGACTCGCGGTCTTAAAGGAGATCGATGCCCCGCGGGAAGCACTCGAAACTTAGGGTGACCATGTTGCTGTGCGTTAGCATGGACGGGAGCCATCGTCTCAAGCCTTTCATGATCGGGCGATCAAAGAAGCCAACGTGCTTTAAGAATCAGCACATCCCGGTCCGCTATCGCAGCAACAAGAAGGCGTGGATGACCCGCGACCTGTTCGAAGAATGGCTGCTCGAGTTCGACAGTTTAATTGAAGGCCAAGGAAGAAAAGTAGTGTTGCTACTTGACAACTGTAGCGCACACAGCGTTAACCCAAAGCTAACATCTGTCAAATTGATGTTTCTGCCTTCGAATACTACGGCAGGCCTTCAGCCGTTGGACACCGGCGTGATCGCCAACTTTAAAGTCCTGTATCGGCGGCGCATGCTGGAGTGGCTAATTTTAGCCATTGACCGCGCAGCTCCTGGCACGTCGGGTCATGCAGACGGGCCCCCTGACCCTAAGATCAGCCTTTTGAAAGCCGTGCGCTTCATTTACGGTGCACGGTATGAAGTAAAGCAGTCAACCATATACAACTGCTTCAAAAAGGCGGGCTTTGTGCGTCAGGACGAACTTCCCCAACCCACTGAGACCAACACGGTTTAAGCCCCTGACATAACTGAGCTCTGGGAGCTCGTTCCTACTGGTGACACAGGTGGTGCACCGATGGAGGAGTTTTTGACTGCAGACAGTGCTGCCTCGTTCTGCGATGAGGTCACCGACGAGGCGATCGCCGAAGATGTGCTGTCTCGACAGACGGCAAAGTTGTGCGACGGTGGCGACGGCAGCAGCGACAGTGACAACGAGATTGACAGTGGCACCTTGACCCCGACCACGATGTCCACGCAAAGTGCACTGCCGTCGATCGACTCCTTAATTGATTTTATGCATGTGAAAAGATTGCCGCCAGTGTTCGCGCAGCAGCTGGAATCCATGCACACCGCGGTTGTGAAGCTGAAGCTGCCGCAAAAGCAAGTGCAGATTTCGGACCATTTCGGCGCGCCTAACCCTTGACACGGTTACTGGCGCTAGAAATAAAGTTTGTTTTTCACAGCCTACTTTCTACATCATCTATTCTTTAGAGCAAGTAGCGAATTCAAGTTCGGAGCTGCAAAGGTATGTTCTGCGTTTTTTTTTTTTTTATTTTTTATAACCAGTCCAGATATAGCGATCATTGGTTATAACGATCATATTTTTCGTCTTTCTCGATATCGTTATAAGTGGACTGCACTGTATTTACGGCCACACACGACCGCTCCAGTAATGTGGTGCACATCATATGACTGAAGATGGCAATGTATGTGACGTGCAGGCAGTGCTTAGTGCTTGAGAGCGCAGTCATGGCTCACGTGTTCGTATCACCTGCAGTGGCATGGGAGAGTGCTCGAACGCCTAAGCACATTGTGCTTCGGCCAGGAAATTTTACGAATTTGTATCATCCCAAAACTCGTATCAGCCATGATTGTGTCACTGAGATGTTACAGTGTTTAATTTTTGGTCTTTCCTAGCTCCATGTTCAGGGAAAGCAGCTCCATTAGGACACTGCAATTCATCCATAATGAACCAACATGAAATTGTTCCCAGTGTGCCTTTAAAGAAACGGCCTGAGTGCACTGCTGCACACTGGCATTAGAGAGAGCTGCACAACTTATTAAGCCAAAAATTTGACTGAACAAGCCATGCAAGTTGAGCTCGAGTAAATATGAAAATTCAGATCGTTCAAACTGCTAGCACTGCCCTAAGCAACAGCCACATAATTCTGCAGTGTTCATTCAAACCAAGGCTGAGCTCACACTGGTTAACCCAACGCATCGCACCGTAAAGGATGAGGGAGACTAACGATTTTGGAAAAATTCTGATTCGATGCTTTCAACAGTACGCACACAATAAAGCATTGATGGAAACGTGAAAAACAGTCACTAATGCACTGTTCTCATTTCAAAATCAGGCAAGCGAGCATTGCCCAGTCTTTCCCCAAATAAATTTACTGCGATGCAAGCAGTTCGTGAGTTTTTTCGTTGTCACTCGATGGTTCTAAAAATTTTCTGGCCCCATGTAGTTCAGTTAAAGAGCCGTTTTTTTTTTTCAATATATCACATGATTCTGGGCGGTCCTTTGAAGTTCGTCACACAATGAAAGCTTGTTAATTCAAACCTAATTAATTCTGCACAATTCTAACTGTACGACTTGGTTCAACCACGCTCCATTGTAAAATATAGCCCGTTAATTCGAATGTGAATGGATGGCGCCACCAATCATTCGAGATATGTGCTGCCATGCCTGGGCGACCTGTGCATGTGGCAAATTAAGAAACACTCCCACGATGCTGCGTCGCCTCTTTGGACAAGAGGGCAAAATTTGTGTGCGAAATGGGAGGCCAAATAAAACGGGAAGGGGGGGCTCTCTCTGTGTTAGCGGCAGCATCCACGGTGAAGGCAAGTATGCATGACCTCTGAGATTTGTACCTGGCTGTTGCTTGTAAATGGTGATCTCGAAGACTTCAGTAGCTTGCTGCGTTCGCTTCTGAACAGCGATGAATGACGCAACCGGCGGCGAGATACAGAAAATCAGCCCTGTCACAGTGCCTCCAGCACTCCAAAAAACCCCATGGTCATGCACGAAACGAACGAATTGGAGATTTTTCTGATGTTTGCTGCGCGTAGTTTTTTTCTGGTGCCATTGACATCACGTTCCGTGCGACTGGTTGCAGCCATAGAGGGGTGCATGTTGGCAGGAGAGGGGGGCAGTGGTTGACATACAGGCAGCAATATATGATATGCAGTTCATGTTACGACTGTTGTACCGTTTTTAAGGATGTGTTTGCGAAATCCCTGCTTAGTTTGCGCACCCCCTTTTTTTTGAAGCCTTACTTTAAGGGAAAAAAGTGTGCAAATTACGAGAGTAAACACGCTGGTAGTAAGGCTGACAACACAGCAACGGCTGCCGTATAAACATGCGTAAGGGCCGCACCCGTGCATGGGCGCACCCTGTTTTAACTAGGGAAATATTACCAAAAAATAATATGCCTGTAAGGGCCGCACTCAAACTTTCCACGACCCACGCGGGAATAGCCTTCGAAATGTAAGCGCCGTGGCCTCCGCGATCAGCTCCGCCTGCGAGCAAAGGTGCGCTTGATCGCGGAGGCAATGCATGTGCACAGCAGCTTCCAGGTGGCGCCCACGGATGGCGCCCGAGGCCGCGGCTAATCATCATCACCAACTTTTCTCTCCGCTGCAAGCTCCCGCTATCCATATCGGCATCAGTATCACCAGCACCACCCGTTTGTGGCTGTCAAAGTGGTCAAGCGCACAGGAGTTGTGGTAGCATGTTCTCCGCAGTTGTGGCCTTCATGTGCTGCCACCGAGCGTTGCAGCTTTAGCACGATAAGGCAAGCACCTTAATAGCTACATGGCTGGGAGTCTGCTGTCAAACACGGCAAGCGTGCGGCGGGCAGGAAATTTGACGTGTCCGAGAAGTGCATCCGACGATGGTGCAACCAAAAGAATGCATTGAGGAACACAGCCTCCAAAAAGCGCGATTTTCGAGGCAAGCCGTGCGAGTTTCCCCGAACTGGAAGAAGAGCTGCTCTGCTGCGTGATGGAAGTGCGGAACAACGGCTAAGTGCCAACAACGGACATGCTGCGTGACTTCTTCTGGGAACAGCATACACCAGAGCACAGCACCAGCTTGGAGTCTGAAGACTCCGCGAGTGACAACTGAACATAGAATAAATGCCGCTCACTGCCTGACCTGGTGCGTTTTTACTTTAAAAACAAATTTTTTTTGCACATCAGGTGTATGGGCCCCGAAAATTGGCCCTCAAATCTGGAAAAAGAAGTGCGGCCATTACACGCCTTTATACGGTATTTTTTTACACACATGAACAAAATTTCCCACAGTGCCGCAATGCCTGTAAACTGTGACGCTGAAACACCAGGATTTGTTAAACAAGTGTTTTACTGATCAGGAAACCACATTATTTTTTTATTTTTTTTCGCGCTTTCAAATGCACGTGACACTAGTACTAGGAAAAAACACATTATTATGGGTCATAAAATCTGTCTACACAAGTGTGTCAAAGGACGTGGTAACAAGCGCTCACTGTTTTGAAAAAAATGGTGAAGTAGAACCCTGAGTGAGAGCAAGACCCAGGGCCCCATTCCCCATGTGGACAGGATCCCAACCCCCCCTTCTCTCTCTCCCTCTGCCACATAGCAGCGCACCTTTTCCTTGCATCGGTGGAAGGTGTGGTACTTGTAGTGGTGCAGCTGACTGACTGTGGGGATGTGCTTGGCACAGGTGACACACAGCTGGAAGCTGCACTTCTCGGCAGCCCCTCCTTCAACAGGCCTGGAGGAGAGGTCCAGCTCGTCATACGGCTCGCCAGAGAATTCGACCAGCCGCATGGCCACACCCTCACCACAACCCTGCACAAGAACCAGAAGTGCACATGCATACGAGGTCAATCACAAACTCATACAATGTTGCACATGAGGTCACAAAAGGTTGTTACGGGGTGGTGGGCAAGTGATTGGACGGGAACTACTCCACCCTCTGGCATGATTGCAACAAAGGTTGATATCTGCAGTGCATTTCTTTGCAAACCTTCTCTGTCAATGTGGTTTTCCAATCCAGAATTTCTCAACCTCCTACCCCCTTTCAGATCCGCATACCTGCCAACCTGCCAATGTCGAAATTTGGCAGACCTGGGGGCATGTTTCCAGGTGTTGAACATGCCAATTTGAAGTGTGACTTTGCCATACAAGCCACCA
This sequence comes from Amblyomma americanum, assembly GCA_030143305.2. Lineage (NCBI taxonomy): Eukaryota > Metazoa > Arthropoda > Arachnida > Ixodida > Ixodidae > Amblyomma > Amblyomma americanum. The sequence continues at coordinate 58,445 of JARKHS020001172.1, read as the reverse complement.
CTCACGTAAGAAATTTCTTGCAGTAACTTTATGAAAAATTCTTAAAAGTGATGGCTCTTTATCACCAGAAGTTCTGCAGTGTCAAGTTATGCCCTAGTGGACTCCGATGCCCGTTTTTTCCCCTCCACACCTCGTGTCGTGCAAGGTAGAAATGGCAGAGAGCACCTAGAGGCAATTTAGTCACAATGTGCATAGGTCACTGCAACAACTCGCAGCAAACCACTCTTGTAGAATGGACCCTTTCCGAGGAAGGTATGTTGCTGGGTGAGTTGGCTGGTAATCATTCTGAGAAGAAAAATAGTGCTGGCAGACAATGCACAAGGGCAGGAGTTATGACCACTTCTTGTCCGTCGTCCACCAACGCTGCTTTCCTCAGAATCTTGCCAAGGGTTCATCCATGCCCCCACGGATGGTGCACGCTACAATACAGGCCGCCCTCCTTCCACATCATTTGCACCAAAGAACCAAATTAACAAGGTTCGAAAGTGGGTGACAGACCTGCACAGTGCATGTGTGTAACCTGACCAGTTTCAACAATGCTTATCAGGTTATCTTAACCCTTTGCAAGACAATAGGACACATATGTCCCACTTAGTTTCCCATACTAAAGGCACAAGAGGTAGTGGGATGCAGAAGTCCCACTTATTCTGTGCTGCCATGTATCTTAAGGTTTCAATGCTTTGTTTAAAAATGATTTCAGCCGCGTCCACTCGATGAGACAGCGAGTCGAGACCTTACAACTTTTTTTTTTTATCAGGTGCACGGCAAGTTTTTGGCTATATTCAATCTGGCAAAGAACAAAATCAAAGTGCCCGGCAAGTGATTCCTTTTTTCTGTATAGAGAAAACAAATCTAGATCACAACGGGCACTTGTTTTGAACATTTGAGATGACAAGCAATAAGAGGAAAGTACTTTTTTCACCATGTTGAAAATAGTTGGACATTTAGCTAAGCCTCGTGACTGAATTTTGGGCGGTAATTTTCAAATACCGTATGTAGAGTTAGTTCTTGGGCACCAAATCATCAGTGGCCAAGGATTCAGAACCACCAGCACAAAAGAAGCCCTTCCCAATGAACAAGGAGGGTAAAAAAAAATGGCCAAAAATTAGGGGTGTGCGAATATCTGAAACTTCGAATACGAATCGAACATGTTTGATATTTGATTCATATTAGCAATCGAGAAATGATATTCACGATTTTCCGACTATAAGAAAATTCCCGAATACTCAACAGCGATCGTATACTGCGCGCAGACTTTCATAAATTCGACCATGGCAAAACCGCATTATCTGGGCGAATTAGCCAATGATCGAGTTAAAAATTCCAGGAAAACAATACAGAGGTCCTATTCCCTTCCTTCTTTGTCGTTTATCACGCGGACCGATCGCATTCAGACGCCGCTAGACTTGACCTCGTGCGAAATTCCGCAAGTGGGCTTTCCCACACATCACACGTGCTGCGAACAAGATAGCCGACGGCCCGCTTTGAACAACCGCAACGCGAAATCTCGCTTTTTTTAATCCTTCCTTAATACGTTACATATTTAATGCCCACATCCGAATAATGCCTCCTGTGGCCTTCATAACTCACCGAGCGTGACCTCCGCCATCCCGTTCTGTAAACTACGCTATGCGGGAAAGCCTACTTGCGGAATCTCGCGGGAGCCTCCTGAAGGGGCTCGTCGAGTTGTCACAATAGGGCAAGCAATCCTGCAAAAATCTCGCCTATTGTATGGTGCATTGTAACCCATGCACCCCTTTAGTGGGCGTAACAGCAAGCGTGACAATGATCGGAAGGCCCCTGTCACTAGGTCAAAAAATGGCCTGGCCGCGTAGTTTCGGTTTCTGAGCTTCGACACTGCCCCGCGGCAACTGCAACTGTCGGCCCGAGCATTCGCCGGTAGTCCAATCCCAGCTCTGCGCAGCTTTTGGACGCCAACTGGCGCGTTGCAGGTGATTTACTTTTCCCTTTTTAGAAACCGTCTTGCCGTTCCGACAACGCCAGTGTGTGTTCCCCAGCCCCTTGCTTCCATTTGTGTTGTTCTTCCAGCACTCAAAAAGGGGCGGCTCGTCACGGGCTTACTGGTGTTAGTGCGATGGAGCTGCCTCATAAGGCCTTACTGCATCTTCACAGTTTCGGCAGGTTTTTTTTTTTTTTTCGGAGGCGCGGGGAATTTTATAAACCTAAGCCTTCGGATAAACTGGGCATTTCTTCCGGTCCCTTGAACTCCGAATGAATGAGATTTTACCAGTCATCATGGTATTTTTTTTGTTGCCAGTCTTATCAATTTATGGATTTTGTATTGCATGACCTCATTACAGTTTGGATACTGTTATCAATTTATGGATTTTGTATTGCATGACCTCATTACAGTTTGGATACTGTCATGCTGTCTAATCATTAGTATACATTTCTGTGCACGTTTTTTTATATGGTACTGAGGCAGTCTAGTTTTGTTTATTTTAGTTGCAAAGACCATACACTATTTTGAAATAGAATAAGGGCAACAACATTTGCTTGTTTATCATTTTTTAATTTTATTTTTTTCTGAACAGATATTCGATTCGAAATTGAAAGCCATTTTTTCTTCATATTCGTACTCGATTCGTATTCAAAAATCTAAATATACGCACACCCCTACCAAAAATGGTTGGCGTGTCCAGTAAAATTTGTCTCATTGGCAAAGAACACAACCCTGTGAAAGTTAAACAAAGGCATAGATGCGGATGGTGTTCCAAGACGGAAAATGTAGTGTGAACAAGTTCAACAACAAAGCGAAAAGGTGCGAACAAGTTCATGAAGTGAGGAGTACAAACTAATTCAGTCAGGAAACCCATGTAGATCCCCATTTAGTGCCAATAGGACAAATACCATATTTACATGATTGTAAGTCGACCTATTTTCCAAATTTGAAAATCCGAAGTGCAGGGGTCGACTTAAAATCGAAACCAAAGCATCCCACCATAAATAAAGGCGAGACAAACGAGATATCATTCATACTACAGCATGGTTGCATTTTTGCTGCGTAGCTCTGTCGCATCACTCTTGGTGCTGGCCCCCCATATCTCATGTCAGAAAAAAAAGAACTTGGAGGTCGCTTATGCTTCACCTTTAATAATAGAACGCGATAGCATTATCTGGCCACTGCCACCTACCAGCAGCCGCAATCGGCAGCCATGTGTGGGAAGGTGGAAGGGGGGTGCCAGTTCGCTGCTTATCATCAGCCGCCATCGGCCGCTGCGCACGGAGAGGGGGTGGGGTGCGGCTTTGTGCGTTGCCATAGCAGCTGCTCAAGGCCAGCACCAAGAGCGATGCGACGGAACCCCGCAGCAAAAATGCAACCACACTGTAGCATCCCTGATATCTCGTTTGTCTTGCCTTTATTTAAGGTGCCATGCTTTGCTTTCGATTGTAAGTGGACCCTCCCAATTCGGATTTTCGAATTTAAAAAAATATAGGTCGACTTACGATCGTGCAAATACCTAATTTAACGCAGCACCTCCCGCACCCTAGGATCAGCACCAGAAACAAAGTTTTGCTTAAAAAAAACAAACTTTTGGACATGGCTCCCTTAAAAAAATTGGTCACAAACAAGCATTAGCCCCTCAGAAAACTTGACAGCACACAATAAAAGCGCAAAGCAGCCCAGAGTTTCCAAGTGATAAAAATTAGTTGCTAAATGTAGTGACTGCAGTCACGTTGGCTTTGGCCAGATAACAAGCATGTGCTAGCAGCGATTTTTTATATTTTTCCTGAAAAAATGATTCCGAACAATGCTTGAAGACAATTTTTGGGAGAAATCAGGAGGGTCGGTCGAAATTCGGGAATCTCCCAGGCAATTCGGGAAAGTTGGCAGGTACAGTGCAATCCCATCGTCACAACCAATTATCGTTTCATCTGGACAGGCAAAAAAAAAGCAAAAAGAACACATCCATGCATTCCCCCATGCATGTAGCCACCACCACGTGTGCTCCTGTCAAGGGCGCACAGCGTCTTGGAGCCGCCAAGGAATGCGCTCGGGACAGCACGAAATGGGGGAATGTGCAAGAAGCTTAAAAAAAAAATTTCTTAACCACATAAGGCGGAAACTACGTTTGTGTCAGACGGCGTTGCGGGGAAGTGGCCAAGCAAGCTCCTCTCACCAGCAATTGTGACGACGATAGCGCTTGGTTCCCAAGGCCATGGGCAATGCTCCCTCACGGAATTCGTCACCACGCCGGTCCATTCGGGAAGTTTTTACCTCATTCGCCTCAAAGTATTTTATTTTTTATCAAACTTTCTGGAAAATTTTGCTGGTAGACACCATCAGGGCGGCCAGAAGCCTATCGTTGTATCCATTATTTCGTCGATAATTGTATCGTTAAATACGGTTTATTTTTACAAAGGGGCAATGGGAGAATTAAATCTAAAGAGTTTGATCGTTATAAGCAATATATTGTTATATCTGGTATCGTTATAAGTGGATTGCACTATATGTGGATCTGCCCATGCAGTGTGACAACCTGACTAGATATAGTATCACCTTGCAGTGACCCGCATCACACACACACTACACATAATGCCATGTACAGTCACTGACCAACTTTTAGGACCCTACGAGACCTGAAAAACGGTCTGAATAATTGTACAGCTCGAAAAGTAAGTGAGCTTCAAAAAAAATCACTTTGCTGTGAAAAAACAACTTGAAAAATCGCGAATTAACCATTCCCCCACGTTCTGCTTGCCAGCGATGATATTAGATTGCATTTGATCAAGTCATGCTTCCAAGGCTGCACCACCTCCTGTCACCAATACCAGACTGTGTACGACATGGCCGCAAACACACCGCAATGAGCACACCGCGAGAAGCGAGGACAGAGCTCCTTTCCTGGGGCAATGACAGTCACGAAGACCAAGAGAGGGAATCCAGAGGAAGACTCGAGTGGAAGCAGGCACCTCTGACTGCACCCCCCCCATCATCCCCCACCACGGCTGTCCCATTTTCAACATGACTGCACCCTTGGCTCACGTGCCCTGCCTTGTAGGCTACCTCGATGGCAACTAAAAGCATGCCATTAATTGGGGTGGCAACACTGAGAAGCACATGGTCAAGCATATCCAAGCCAGTCCGTCCTACTAACTCTGTTTAAATACAAGATAGCACCTTTCATGGCAGCGAGGAGCCTGTTGGTTGTGGCAGCAATGCCTCCTCGCGTCTATGTTATGTCGAGAAAACGAACTTTGTGTCAAAAAAGCAATCTCCACGGTACCGCTGGCAATTGGAATTTTAACTTTGGACTTCTCAATCGGTCATGAACATGTTGTTTTGTGTTGTGTTGTGTTTTATAGCACATAGGCAGCAAAGGCCATCGTGCACCCTACCCAAGGTACAGTAATCCCTTGTTATAACGAAGTCAACGAGACAGCAAAAAAAATCGTTATAAGCGGTAATTCGATATAAGCGACCACCCGAGAAAATCTAAAGCAGTCAAACTTTAAGGGGGGACACCCCTCTTAGAACTTTTTTCCTTATTTATGGGTGGATCTGGTTGAAGCTTGCAACATTTGTATATTTTTGCATGCTGATTTGAAATATCTGATTAGTTTTCTTGTAGATGAAATAGTTTTCAAAATTTCACATAATTCATGTTGCTCGTTTGGAGGTGAGCTAATTACTAAACACTCTATGGCATGATGATAATAGACCTGCCAGAGTGATCTAGAAGGATCATAGAGTGCAACAAGACAAGAATTAATGTGCTAGAAGAATTTCTACCAAAGTTACACCTAGTCAAACTTTTGTGGCAAAAGGCCCAAGTTGGCACCCAAGATTGATAATTAATTTTGTAAATGTTGCCATGTAATAACTGAACATATTTCAATCTTAATGCACTGTCCAAGAGTTTTTCTTTTTAACAGAACAAGAATGAGAGCTATAGCACAAATAGTTTAAAAAATATCGCTCCTCCAAAATTGCAGAACCCTGAAAATTGCAGTTTTGAGAAAACGAGAAAAGCATCTCACAGTATGTACCTGTAAATTATGTCAATGATTGATATGTCAACATGATCAGAAACTAGTAGAAAGTTAACTAAAGCAAAAATTAATGGCTTATGCCAATTTCAGCCTAAGTTATGCAATAGGAAACTTTTGAAAGGAAAGGTCGATTTGGATACCCAAGACAGATAACCTTCTCAGTAAATTTTTTCTTGTGGTCATTGCTTTTACCTTGGTGTCATGCGACTCACAAGATTCCCTTTCTAGCAAAAAAAAAAAAAAATTACAGCAATAGCAAGAATAGGACGGGAGATATTAATCTTTCAAAAATGCAACACCACCAAAATTGGGGGATTGTGAGAAGCACTCAAGCCTCACAGCATATTTAATCAGGAAAGAAAACCCCAAAGACCTTCGCATGCTTTCAAAATGCACCAGGAGCATAGTCTGGGTGCATGCTGTCACGGTGCTTCTTTCCGTTCACTCTGCTGTAAACAGCTGTGGGCACTCGGCACTCGCTTGGTACCCGTTACTAGGCGGGTCATCGGTCGCAGGTTTGGTACTTTTGTGGCCTGTTCTGTGCCTGTAGGAGACTAATTTGTCGGCGGTGTTAATCTGACACTGCATGCACAAAAGGGTCACCGCCGCTCGGCGACGGCGATGCCTCCGCTCGCCACTTCGCTCTAAGCGGGGCAAGCTCATCGTGCGTTTCGAGTAATGCAGCTTAAAATGCATGCGTTTGAGTGGGGACTGGAAGAAATTTCTAATAAAGCGATATTTCAAGTAAAGCGATTTCGTTATAACGAGGGATTACTGTATAGGAAAAGTTTTCTACAGAATTTACAAATGTAAAAAATCATCGGCGGTGTAAAGGGCTTAAAACACTAGCTTGTTCTACCTAGTGATAACAAGAAAAAATTTTAGAAATGACTATTAGTAAAAGCTTTAAAGAGGGTCGGGTAACCTCGGTGACCATCCTTGGCTGGGCAAGGATCTCGAGGCTCTCAACGAACCAAATAAAGACCTCAGCCCTCTTCTCAGGGATCAGTAATGTGGCTGAGGTGTATCAAGAATAAAGCGAAACAGTGGGTCGGAATTCAGAGTTTCTTGAGAAAAGCTGCTTCTTTAAAAAGCTAAAAGCGCAAGACATGCCAACGATTGCATAATCAGCTAAGAGCAGTGTTGGATGAAAAGGAGGTAGTGAACAAGTACACGTTTCTATGGGGTATGTGATGGCTCCTCAACAAGATCTGAAATATCATGCAAGTGTGAATTACTGCAGTCTGAAAAGACGGTAAGCTCCTTTACAACCTGTGATAATGAAACATAGAATACAGTTTGGGAAAATGCATTTCTTTTAACTCTGCCATGCACCACTGCATCATAAGCCCAGGAACACCAAGCGTGCGTCAGTTACACTGTAGGCCTAAATAACCTCCATTTCTTCATAGACAAACTTTCAACAACCCCTACGACAGGTGTTCACACTAGGTCTAGATACCGTATTTTTTAATGTAACGCAAGTTTTCTTTACCAAAGATAGAAGTGAAAAGTCATCTCTCGAATTCAGACATGTGCAAATAGTGAGTTTTCAGTTCAAGCGAATATGAAGTGAATAGGTAGTATTTTGTTCGAACAGTTCTGAAACAAAGCAAATATTTTCTAATTGAAACGAATAGATAGCAACTGCAAATGTAGCAGGAAAAAAGGAGGCAATTCATAAAAGCTGAATAGCATCCGCCGAAAAATGAGGTTTACAAAATTCACTCAGGAAATTGAAATCAGAAATGAATCAAAAGAATGCTTTCAAACTTGCGCTAGGCAATGTTCAATCAGCAGCAAGTCAATGTGCACAAAGCATCATAGCCTCAAGCCATTACTCTGATTCGTTACAAGCTGCTGATTTTAAATAACGATTTTTCTGACACAAGTTGAAATTTCGGACACAATTCATACTCCAGACTTCCATGGCACCAGGTCATGGATCCCATATAGTTCAATGTACAACCTTGACCGAAATTTCGGACGTGTTGCACCTGATGCCGCAATTACTCAAACCTCATTCACACAGAGCAAGGCCACGTGACCGCACTGCGTACGCATGATTGTGCGTTCATGCCACTGCCGGAGGAAGCTATGGCCTGGTCTGAGTCGGCCGTAATGCATATGTCAAAATATGTAAGCAAAGGCACCACACGTGACGGAAGTGGAACATGCCATGCGGCATGCCATCATATTGTCACCGATAAACGGCTGAAGCACAAAGAACAGGTTTAATTAGACATGCTGGGCGTGCAAGACAGCAGGGAGCTCGAGCAAGGAGGATGACAAACCTCTAGCCCCTCGAATGCTCAAGGCATGGCAAGTCCCTGCTAAAATAGTTCGGTCACAGCACGGTGCACTGGATGGATTCGTACTGTGGCATTACTCCCCCTCTCTGAAAGGCAACGACTCGGTGCCGCAGCAATGAGAAGCAGGAAGAGAACGGACCTCGCATGTGTCTGGCGGCTGGTGTAGATACGCCTGAAGTGCTGGCGGGCGTGGTACGGCTTCATCCGTGCGACATGGACGACTTCAGAGATCGGCCGTCTAGAGGAGCGAACTGTTCCTTGGGTGAAACTTCATAGTTCACCTCACTGACTTGGCGAAGTACCTCGTAGGGGCCAAAATATCGGCGTAGAAGCTTTTCGAAGCACCCGCGCATGCGGATTGGGCTCCAAACCCAGACTTGTTCGCCGAGCTGGTAACTAACAGCTCTGTGGCGGAGGTTATAGCGGCGAGCGTCGTGGGCTTGCTGGTGCCGGATGCGCTGTCGAGCGAGTTGGTGGGTGGCCTCGGCGTGACGAATGAATTGGGCAGCACCCATAACAGATGAGGTAGTACTAGACGGAAGCAGCATTGCGTCCAACATGGTTGTGGCTTCGCGACCGTGTACTAAACGAAATGGAGTGAAGTGCGTCGTTTCCTGGACTGCAGTATTATAGGAAAATGTGACGTAAGAGAGTATGGTGTCCCAGGTCCGATGGTCTGCGTCAATATACATGGAAATCATGTTGGCGATCGTCTTGTTTAGCCATTCGGCGAGTCCGTTCGTTTGAGGGTGGTAAGCGGCTGTTTGCGGAGACTTGTGCCGCTAAGGCACATAACCTCCTGCGTAAGGGCCAAGGTGAACGCCATTCCCGTCAGTTACAACGATGATGGGTGCACCGTGGCAAAGCGCAATGTTTTGAACGAAGAAGTTCACAATTTTGTCAGCGGTACCACGAGGGAGAGCTTTAGTCTCACAGTATCGGCTGAGGTAGTCGGTGGCGACCACAATGTAGCGGTTACTCAGCTAGGACTCCAGAAATGGGCCGAGTAAGTCTATGCCGACTTGGTGGAAGGGGACTTGTGGCGGATCAATAGGCGGCGTCTTGCGACGTTAGCGCTCGCGGCAAGTTCTGCCGTAACGATGAATAACTGCAGCAATCCTGAGCCAGTAGTACTTTTGGCGTATCCGCGCCAAAGTGCGGGAAAAACTCAGGTGATCAGAAGACGGGTGATCATTGTACACCTGCAGGACTTCGTCGCGCAAGGCCGCAGGTGCGACGAGCAGATAGACAGCTTCCGTCGGGTTGTAGTTTGTCTTATACAGAATGCCATCGCATAACTAGAATAACGACAGTCCACGTAAGAAGATTTTGGGGGCGAATGCCCCTCGAATGCCCAAGGTATGGTAAGTCCCAGCTAAAACAGTTCGGCCGCAGTACGGCGCCACTGGATGTATCCGTACCGTGGCAATATGCCTATCAAAGGACATGGTACCAGATATTTTTGAGGTGAGTCCGCAATATTGTGGGTTGCAGTGCTCCAGACAGAGAAACATCGTCGGCATGGACCAGCACGAGGCTCGAGGAGATGCAAGCATGCCCTCTTCCCTCGCGCACATGCGCCGCTGATCAAAGGCCGGAGTGAACTTATCCTTGGAGAGAGCAAGTTTAAGGCATTCTTCTGAGGCAAGTACCTTCGTCTTAATACGTGAAAAGGAAGCGGAGTACAGCAGGGAAGGTGTGCTCCTTTGGCAAGATCACGAGAAAAAAGAAATGGCAGTGCTCTTCGAAACGAAGACTGCTCCTGCATCAAAACGGTTCGCAGTGCAGGCCTCCTCACTCTAAACACAAAGAATGCCGCATTGGCCGACAAACGGAAGCTCTGAGCCACAAATACCGGTAAGCACATATCAGAGCAGCAGCCAAGCAGTCAGAAATTCCTCATCAGAGACGGCACATTTGTGTGCCGAGCGCAGATTCGACGCATCGCCCCTAGGAAATGCGGCAGAATATGCGTGGCTTGAAGGCATCGTAAAGCCCTTTGATTCGCTTTCTGCAAGTCTGGTACACTGCCACACTTCACAGCACTGCCAATGCCACAAGCTAATGGCAGAAATCTGCTTAGGGTGCAAGGAATGCTTGGCGTTGCTACTGCAGTTGAAAAGACACTGTCACTACTTTCCTCGGTATCACTCTCTCATGCACTTTTCGGCAACATTGAACTCACACAATTTTCCGCCAGCTTCAAACAAGATGGTGACCGATTTAAATTTTGCCGGGAATGGCCACTGACGTTCGGGAGACATGACTCGCCGCTCTGTTTCGAGAGTGGGAGAAGTTTCACTTTTACGACAAGACGACAAAGCGCACAGTCAACACTGTGATGGTGCAGCGGGACTCAGTACTTATCTTCATACCAGTCTCATCTGGTAATCTTTTGTGCGGCTCTCTTGAAAGAAAAAGGACGTGTGAAAGCCGTTTGTTGAGGTACTTTAATTTTAAAAATTCTACCCATCTTTTCGTATACTGCAGCATTTGTTTCTCACGTCAGTTTTGCTTTTTCCTTTACAAGCCCACAAAGTCAACCCTCACGTTACAATCACATTTTTTTCCCTTGTTTCATAGCTGCAAAGTTGACCCTCGTGTTACAACCGTGGTCGCATTACATTCGGGTAAATACGGTAATGTGTACAGCAATGATTAGCTACCAACCTCACACGGCCGGGTTGTCGCTTCCGTCTTCACCACCACAGTGTCCTGCCCTGTCACTGCTGCAGCCGCCGGGGCGTCCTTGTTGGCCTCTGCCCCTTTGGAGGGGGAGGGGAGGTCAGTGACGCGCACCACAGGGCGGGTGGTGAGCGCCTGCCACAGGTCCAGCCCCCAGAGGCAGCGGCGCAGCTGGGCGCAGTGGCGCTCGTTCTCGCCATCCACCGTCTGCAGGTTGGCCAGGAAGTACTCGTCATTCTCGCGGTGCACCTCTGCCAGGAAGTTAGGGTCCAGCACGTGGCTCAGCAGCGTCTGCAGGTACACCTCAAACTTCTCTTCCAGGTTGTGCAGCTGCAGCGCAGCACCCCCACCCGCTGTGGACCTGGCTTCCGTGCCGCCATTCCTGCACACCATGCTGTATAATGTGACAACCCGCCGGGTGCCGCATTATACCATGCTGTATAATGTGACATATAATGTCACAACTATCACACATGCAGCACAGTACAACCGCTGTCTTGCCCCTCCTTCTCTTCTTCCCCGTCACACTCGTTCATAGTGAGGATGTCTACGCAAACGCTGCAGATTTGGGGGCATGTGCCATTAATAGCTCTTGCTGTAAAGAAGGCTGCAGTCTACTTTCATCTCAGCAGCATCAGAAGCCGAGATGGCATTCAGCATAATGGCACAGAGTGTGATGCATAGCAAGACTGAAAAGCACCTATGGGTGCCCACTGATTTTCCAATGGCCTGGTGCCTGTCTTCTTACGGGTGAAGTACCTAGGAAAACCGGTCTTTGAACCCACCTCAAGCAGACCAAAATACCTTAGACATGGCAGTCTTTAGCCATGTTGCCCTTGCACCAATAACATTAAAGCATCATCATCATGACCAACTGCCATAGCTGCTTTCAGTGTAGATACAATAAGCCACACAACAACCAGGCGGACAGAGCACTGTGCTCACAACTGTGAAGCAGCTGGGAAACCTGAAGCTGAGGAAACTTTTTCCACTGAAGATTTTTCGAATATCTGAGCAAAGATCTTGGTGCTGTGCATGCATCACACGCCACGTGTTGCCGCCGGCGGACTAAAAGACACATACCGTATTTATTCGAATCTAGGCCGATAGTTTTTTCAAAAAAACGAGATGTAGAACTCTTATGTCGGCTTAGATTCGAGGATTTCGTTTCGAGGTTTCGTATTCGTAAAATACGAATAAATGTAGCACGCAGGTGGCGCCCCCACAAAACGCCAACGAAAGACAGCACTGTAGCCGTTGCTATCCGTAGCCGATACTGATCAAAGCACACATGAGCACTGGCTGCCATTTTGGCCTTGTTCTGTTCTCGTGCGGTGGCGTGAGCACATTCGCAGCAGTGAAGTTTTCGTGCGTAGTTTTTATCACCAACACCATGGCACCAAACAGGCGGTGCCATTATAGTGCCGCCTTCAAGCGGAAAGTTATAGTCGCTGCAGAGCAGTCGTCAAATCTTCAAGCCGGGCGGGACTTCGGCGTGGATGAGAAGAATGTTCGCCGTTGGAGGGGGCAGCGTAACGAAATTTTTGCTTGCGCGGCAACGAGAACGGCTTTCACGGGCCCCAAGAAAGGCCGCCATCCAGAAGTGGAGGTAGCTCTGGCCGAGTTTGTGGAGACGCAGAGGTCAGCGGCACTTCCAGTGACCACGGAAGTGCTGCAAGCCAAAGCAAGAGAGCTGGCGAGAGAGCGAGGCGTCCCCCGGGAACTGTTCAAAGCCAGCCGGGGCTGGTTGCAGAAGTTCATGAAGCGCTTTGGCTTCAGCCTCCGACGTCGCACGTCCATTTGTCAAAAGCTGCCGGGCGACTTCGAAGAGAAGCTGATCTCATTTCAGCGATTCGTAATAAGGAAGAGGATGGAGCACGGCTACGCCGTAGGACAAATGGGAAACGCTGACCAGACGCCGGTATGGTTTGACATGCCAGTGGCGTGCACCGTGAACGAAAAAGGTGCCAAGGAAGTGAAAGTGCGCTCGGCCGGATACGAAAAGCAGCGCATGACTGTAATGCTGGCCTGCACGGCGGATGGCCACAAGCTGCCGGCGTATATAATTTTTAAGAGGAAGACTCTACCAGCTCGGGAAGTGTTTCCAAGAAATGTGATCGTCCGCGCCAACGAAATTGGATGGATGGCGAGCGATATGGTTGAGCAGTGGATCAGAATGGTTTGGCAGCGGCGTCCAGGGGCCCTCTTGGCCAAACGTTCCCTCCTCGTCCTGGACTTTTACCGTGGACACCTCACTGACGGCGTAAAAGCTGCGCTTTCCGAAGCCGGTACCGACGTCGCCATCATACCCGGCGGCATGACAGGCCAGCTGCAGCCTCTTGATGTGTGCCTCAATAAGCCTTTCAAGGATCAGCTGCGCAAGTACTACGTGGACTGGCTTAGTGAAGAGCGGCGCGAGCTTACACCAACAGGCCGAATAAAGCGCGCCTCACTGGGAGTTGTAGCCACTTGGATAGCTGCAGCCTGGGATGACATCCCAGAAAGCTTGGTTGCACGCTCATTCCGCAAGTGCTGCATCTCTAATGCACTTGATGGCAGTGAAGATAGTGCACTGTTCGAGGAGGCCAGCGATAAAGAAGTCAGCGATGATGATGACGAATGAGCGGGGGCTGATCCCGGGCTGGCGTTGCATATGTCTCCTCGCCCAACGCCGCCTCTCCTCCTCCTCTTCTCTCAAAGCTCCTTTGGCAGCTTTTTTTTTTCAACGGTCCCTCTCGGGGCCATCAATCACGCTTCGGCAGAGCATGCAGGCACGATGCTTCCCGCTGTGTCTCACTCGAGTTCCTCTCTCTACACCAAGTCGCCTATGCGCAGACACATGGTGCAGTCGTTTCGCGCCACGCACTTTCACGTGCGCGGCGACGTAAGAACAGTCGTGTCGCGTCATAAAAATAATTGTGATAATGAGGTATAAACAGTGTTGTTTTTTCGGCCGGCCTACAATCGAGGTAAGTTTTTTTTTTTCTGTGGCCTTCAACTTTCGGGTCTCGGCTTAGAATCGTGGCCGGCCTAGATTCGAGTAAATACGGTAGGTGGGGCATGCTCGCACTCAATGACTTAGGGGAGCCGAATTTTCAACTTTGATAACGTTGAATTTTCAACTTCGATAACAATATTCATGAGTTGATAACAGCTATGCTGTGGAAGAGAGGCGCACGGCTACCTAGCTGGGCACCTTCAGAGTGCTTGGAGACTTAAAAATCAAGTTCGGAACAAAAGACAAACACACACACACACACAGCAGTCACTACAGAACACAGCAAGCGAGAAAGAGATGGTGAAAAAAAAGAAAACTATTTTGAAACTGGATAGCGTGACATTGCTTCATGCTTTCACTGTTCAGCTTACATTATGCATAGTGCCATATATGTTCCATTTGCAATTTTCATCTTAATACAAGGCCATTTTATTCACTGTTATCATGTAACACATATTTTGACAAGCACAGCATGCTGACAGCTTTTTCTGGGGCACTTCTGTTAACACAAGCTACTCATAAGACGAACAAATTTTCTGGTCCCTTCAAGTTCGTCTTGAAGGGAGTCTGCTAATGCATACAGCACTTCACCAAATTTGATGACTTCTAAGCAACACACAGCAACCTTCACACGGCTAGAGAAGCCATGCCGCAGAGCCTCTCTGCCCCGAAGACAAGAGGAAGGATGACAAGCTCACTTTGCGAGGCTGGAGTTGGGGCTGGCGTGGATCTCGAGCACTTCGACAACGGTGGCCGACCGGCTGTTGGAGTGCACCCGCACTGAGATGTTGGCATACTTGGACTGCTCCAGCGGGTTCCACGCTGAGAAGGAGGAGCTGTTGCGGTAGAGCAGGTTCTTTTCGCCAGTCTCGATGACCTCGAAGCGCTGCAGCAGGGACCGCCCCTCAATGCGCCAGATGGGCGGCCGCGGGCGGTGCACGTCCGCCACCGCGATGATGTAGTCGCCTGGCTGCAACTCGGCCGGACCACTAGCCGAGCCTTCCTCCACCGTCGTCACCACCACGGGCACGGGCGTCCGCCACGCGTTGGCATTGGCCACGGGCCGGCGCGTGTAGTCCCGCTTGACCGCGGTGGGACCACTCTGCACGCCGCGTTGCCGGCACGGCTAGTCACACGCAAATGCAGAGTCAGCAGCCAATTCAAACCAACCAGAGAGAGTGGAATGCAACTCAAGATCCACCACACTATCTCAAGCTACTTCCCATGCAGGCAGACCGTGCAGTCACAAAACTTCCAGCTTCCCAAGACATAATTATACTAATTGCAAACTGCAAATAAAGGCATTCAGGGTGAAATTTTTGAGACAAAGACATTCAACATTAAATGACGGACATTAGTTTGTTTGCGCCCTATGCTATAGTATATATATATTGTCACGGGGCAGTGGCAAAACAAAGGGCAAGCAGGCAGGGGAACAAAAAGTTCAGAAAGTACGGTGTTCCGGGGCAAACTTGCCCCACAAAGAGAAAAAAAACAGACTCAATAGCTACATTAATGTCATGCGCACTTTGATGCCACTGGAGCTGCAGTGCCCACAACACAAGCCACACGTCTATTACACACGACACAGAACATTCCAGATAACTGTTGTGCATCATAGCAAACATCTCTGGACATTGCAGAATTCCACGCATGCGATCATGATTCCTCACAAATAGACAAGATACATACACTGCTCAAACATGCACTAGTCTGACCTGTGTGACAAAGGAAGGTGATAAGACCGCACAAGCAATAAACACACCAGATGAAGAAAGAAGGTGAACAAAGCAGAACATAGTTGCAAAACTGCGTCGATAGTCAACACTTTTAATTTCAGTAACTTTTTCATTTTAAGCACACACCAACCCAATGCCAAAAAAAGCAAGTTTCTCAGCTGTCTCCAGGCGCTTTATCATCAAATGCCTAGCAGAAGTAGCATTACAGCGGAACCTCACTGTTACGTTTGAGGGTGCTGCATTTTTCCAGCAGCTAGATTGTTGTGAGCCAGTCCTGCTGTAACTCCCTAGAAATCGATGCTGTAGCTCCCATACACACCCAAACAATACAAACTCAGCAGTTGCATCACAACTGTGGCAGCATTCCTGCATGGTGCGTTGCAATTTCACTTTGCACAGTGCTTTACCACATGCGGGTATTTTGGCAGCCTATGTTTAGCGTGCGCAGAATGACAACGGCATGCCTGCCAAAGCGAGACTCTCTACACACCATTGGCGACCGAGTGCGACCATGTTCGGTGGCTTCCAGTGTACTGCCCCACGCCAAAACCCGCACGCTAATGGGTGGCATGAATTTTGTTGGGGCTGTTGGTGCACTCCCCCGAACAGCTCTTCTCCTAAAGGTGCTTCCCCTGAAAGTGCTTCCATTAAAGAAGTTTCAACAATAACTTTTCGCAAGCAGAGCCGGGTCGGCTGCACAACCTTCAACACCTGCTGGCAGAGCTAACTATGTCAAGACTAAATCATGTGAGAAAGGGAACATGGGGCATCACTGGAGGTAGCCCTCAGTCTGGTGTACCACTGCTGCCATGTGGGGATATGAACGTTCGGCACCACTGTCATGCAGCAAAGCCTAGCCGACTAAAAACTAGCAGCGGCTCTTGTCTGGCCTGCTTTGCTTGTTTCGCTGCCGAAGGCATGAAAATCGTTTCTGTATCCCAGTGGCCAGAATTATTTATAGAAGGAGTGGAATGGTTCTAAAGAATTTTGCTCGAGTTCACGACAGAAAAGTAGACAAATGGCAGCTGTTACAAGCAGTAGTTGCGATAAATTAGCTGCTATTAACTTCAGTTCAGAATAGAAAGAACTTCATGATGGGGACAGTTTTAAGCAAAGCCATTGCACTTCGCTGCAAAAACACTACATACCATATATACTCATGTAAGGGCTGCCCCCGTGTAAGGGCCGCACCCCTAACTATGCAGCCGAAAGTTTGAATATATATATATATATATATATATATATATATATATATATATATATATATATATATATATATATATATATATATATACTTTCGTAGCCAAATGCCAAAATTTGTGCACCAGCAAAAGTTCCGCAAGTCGCTACTAGATGGCGCTAGCTGCTTTCACCCCCCCCCCCCCCCCCCCCCATCATCATCGGTTTTTGAGATCACGTGGGGACGCGGTCTTGTTTTTGCATTTTTGCAACCGTTTCGCTCCGGGAGCTATTTTTTCTTTGTGTGGTACTGCGGTCTTGGGCAGTGTGTTGGTGTGGTTGTGGTTGCTGTGTGCAGCGTTGTTCAGTGGATCGCAGCCGATGTTTACCGCTTGGTGACAATGTACACTGTGGCCTTCAACCTGAATGTTGCAGCTTACGCCGAAGAACCCGGCAAGCGGGCGGCTGGACGCAAGTTTGATGTCAACGAGAAGTGAGTGAGCCGGTGGCGCAACCAGAAAGAACAGCTCGTTGGTACGAACTGCAACCGGAAAGCATTCCGCAGGAAGCAGTGCAAGTTTCCGGAGCTTGAAAAGAACTTGGGAGTACATCACAACGACAAGAAAAAATGGCTATGCAGTGTCAACGGAGATGATTCCATGCGAAAGCCGTTTCAATCGCTCGCCACATGGGCATTCAGCTTGCAAATTTTAAAGCAAGTAGGGGCTGGCTTCAATGGTTTATGAACTGGAACACGCTCTCCATTCGGCACAGAAGGCACAGAACGACAGTGTGCCAAAAGTTGCCCAATGAGTACGAGGACGAAGTGTTTAAGTTCCATCGTTTCGTTACAGCCTTCAAAGGGAGCACGGCTATGACCTGTCTCAGATAGGGAACACGGATCAGACGCCTGTCTGGTTCGATACACCAGAAAATAGCACAGTTGATTTTAAACGTGCAAAAAGCACCTCTGAGCATACAACCGGTGCAGAACAGCAACGGCGCATGGTGATGCTGTGCCTCACTGCTGATGGCAGAAAGCTGCCACCATATGTGGTTTTCAGAAGGAAGACGCTGCCGAAAGAAAAGTTTCCAGATGGCATTATCATTCGTGTCCACGAAAAAGGTTGGATGTGCAATGAACTCGTTTTGGAGTGGGTAAAAACAGTGTGGGCGAACCAACCGGGCGGCCTGTTGCAACAGTGAGCTTTGCTCGTCCTCGACAGTTTTCGAGGCCGTCCCACAGATCGTGCCAAAGCCCGGCTTGCTGAAACTCTAACGAATTTAGCTGCCATTCCTGGAGGAATGACAAGATCCGGCAGCCGCTGGATCTTTTTGTCAATCAGTTATTTAAAGCTGAATTCTGGCATTGTTTCTCTGAGTGGATGGCAGCGGACGTTCACAAAGACTCCTACTGGACGGTTGAGAAGAGCTTCGCTGCAGCAAGTTTGTTTGCGAATTTTAAGCGCATAGCGTTAGGCGTCGTGTGACACCACTGTGAAAAGCTTCAAAGTGACTGGAATATCGAACCAGATGAATGGCACTGAAAACGACTACCTCTGGGAAGGCACCCATGAGACGGGCTCTTCAAGTAGCTGCCAGAGCGAAACCAACGAGAAATTTCCTTGAATAAAGTATGTGTAGTCATTTAGCAGTGTTTCCATTATTACTTAGAACATTCACAGCAACAGTGCAACGTTCTCTGGATAGATGTAGGCCTGACTCATGTAAGAACCACACCCCATCAAAATTGCGAAAAAAAAGTGCGGCCCTTACGCAAGTATATACTGTACATACGGTAGACAGTCTCTGTAACGCATTTGCCAAGGGAATTAAGCTATTAAGCTAAGCTGAGCTGTACCGGCTTACTAGTGGATGTAGAAAAGAAAACATAAGCACAAACTGAGTCACAGGTGGTAACTGGCTTGCAGTAAATGTAGTAACTAGAAGCAAGGTGGGCTAGAAATAGCTGCTGCCATGCAAAATACAAAGACCTTGCTGTTAAACATTAAAAACATGAATAGAGGCTCTTAATGGGGATTTGCACACAAACATCACCTTAACGAATATTCAGTTGGCCTTCATAGACTGAAGAGCTGAGTCAACTGTTTTGATTCACTCTAGCATAGAGTTCACATCACCCAGCAAAATATCGCCAATCTCTACCTTGTCCATGTCCCTGGCGGCTAGACCTTTCCTTATAAGCTCTTGTGCACTCGCAAGTAGAGCTTTGAGATGGACAGTCGAAGCACCACGAGTGAACCAAACAGTCGTGGATGTGGATGTGGCTGTGTCTACGCTGTGTCCTTTTTTGTAGCAAGCGCCCAGTGTCGCTCAGTCGGTGATAACACTTGGTTAAATTTGGCGTTCTATACTTGCAATGGGAAATTATCATGTAAACTACCATTTAGGCACAGCAGGCCAGATTGGCACAGAATGGCGCAGCACTTCCACCCCTGCTAGTTCCAAGGCATCATCCACAGAGCAGGACAGTGCTTTCGATGTGAAGCAGGTTAGGCCGCCTTACAACACCCAACGCGTGGTGCTACCAGTATGTCGGTTGGGGTTTCATCACTGGCGAAGATGCATCACTGCTTGGGTGTACATATATAGATTACGAATAAGCTTACCTATTGCCAGGTTTCGCATATCGGATTATTAATATATCAAACTATTTCACAATCCTCTTCAGAGTTTGATATATCCAGCGTCCAGCAAGTGAGCAAATATATGCCTCCCATCCGTTAAGTAATCCTCAGAGAAACCCCTTTAGAAATTTGTTTCTCTTATCCGACATCCAGAGCGGGTTTTCTGATGCAATTTTCTTCAAATACCCCAGCAGTCCACGACAGCACAGAGGTGCATCTATGGCGCAATATGGAACAGGAAAACATTGCAGTTACACAACTGGAGCCTCATTATCAGATTTCCTTAATGCCTTTGCAACTATTGGGCACAGGACCGACACTGACAGCAAGTGAGCCCAACCCTTCATTCAAAATTTTTCCTCCTTTGGTTCTACTGGTTCAGGCGGTACCAGCTCAAAGCGATATCCCCAAGAGTGAACACACAGAAGCAATATCCAATATTTTCCCACTACTTCTGCTGCCAGGCCAGCATTCTTTGTGGAGCAAAAAGGAGAGGAACACATGCAGGAGAGAAAGGGTGGATGCTGACCTCTTCGCCATCACCAGGCAGCTCCACCTTGAGCTGGAGCGAATCTGGCGACGCATTGCCGCCCCCGAGGTCGATGCCTGAGGTATCCGACTTGCGCGCACCTCCGCGCCTCCCTTTCCCTGCCCCTCCTCCGGCTCCAGCCTCGCTGCTCTTCGCCCCATTGGGCTTCTTGGCTGCCGCTGCCGCCGCGCTCTTCCGCGCACCGGCTTTCGTCTTGGCCGCCTTCGCCGGCTTCCCGCGACGCGTCACCTTGGCCACGGGCTCTGCGCTGTCGTCGGCCGCAGCCGCCGAATCCGCATTGGCCCCGCCACTCTTGCTTGCCGCCGCGTCTGGCACCCACACCGGATCAGAATCGGAGTCATCGTGCTCCATCTCAGGCTCCGATGTGGAGAGCTCCTCCGCGTCGGACTTCTTGCGCTTCCAGCCGCCCCTGCGCTGTGGGGTGGCCGTCGACGCGTCCGCTTCCGCGGTGGGCGTGGCCCGCGTGCGGGGGCCCGCCTGCCGGGTGGTGCGTGTGGCCTGTCGCGGCGTACTGCTGCTCTCGGTCGCGCTTCCACGGGATGCCGACGACGCCACCTGCCAAACAACCACAGGCATCAATGAGTGGGCTCAATCAAACTGTCAAGCACTTGCTAAGGTGGGCAGTAACGCTAAGGTGGTCAGTAATGTGAAATTTCAGGCAGCTCTTCCACTCCGCCTGCCACTACTGGTAGGTGGTGTTACGCTGCCAGCCACCCTCCGGGACCTTCCGGTGGCGTTTCGCCCTTCTACTTGGACAACTGGTCACATGGGCAATGCCGACACCGACGACTATGATGCCGACGGCGACGCAGAACACAGAGCTGCGCTCTAAAATGCATAGACAGCACAGGGCTAGTGCCACAAGCCATGTACTTCAAAATAAGCATTAATCTCTGAGTACTACAAATAACAGAGATTCACAAAATGACAACAGGAAAGCACTCCACACAAAGTCTCAATGACACAATTCTCATGGGGTGACAAAAATATTCGTGACACCAAAAGCCCAATGAAAATATATGGGGAGACAAAATATTCGTGACACCAAAAGCCCAATGAAAATATATACACTGAAACATGAGAAATGCATTCACACTAACTTATCCATGACTGAAGAAGTGCCATCAGCGGAGAGTCAGGAAGAAGTAGAGACCTGAGCTGAGCTGTTTTCCAAATAGAGTATACTCCCAATGTTTACAAAGCAGGAACCCTATGTGTGCGTGCACCCATTTGGGCTAGCGCAACTGAGCTGGTGCTTCCACAATGTAGCCACTTTCTTCTGCGTGGAAGGGGAAACAGCAGCAGGACTACAGTTAAACCTGGATGTAGAGAACCCTCATGTACTGAATTCCTCAATATTACAAAGTTTCTCAATTTCCCAATGCCCCCCACCGCCTATTGGAGTGCATGTAAGTGAGAACTGTATATAACGAAGGTGTTGCGGTAGTTGACTCTGATATAACTAGGGATTGGAGTTGCCATTTTAAACTGAGAAAAAAAAAAATACCGTATTTACATGATTGTAAGTCGACTCGAATGTAAGTTGAGCCCCCCACATCACATTTCTGAAAAAAAAAAAAAAAACTTGGAGGTCGTTTGTGCTCGGCCTTTAATAATGCAACGCGATAGCACTCTCCTGTGGTCTCCGCATTATAGCCAGCCGCCATTGGTTGCCGTGCGCAGGTGTGCCCATGGGCACATTCCACACTTGCGCCATCGTCCTCACTAGCGCTGCCACCGTGATCGTTGCTGCGGTCCCACAGCTCGTAATTCTAACATCGTCGTGCATCGAAATCCCGCACTTTGCAGACAGCCACATCAAGACATCGCGTGGAACAGCTGAAAATTTTGCCTCGCTGCAGCTGCCACGCCTGTATCACCCGTTGTGAATGTCAAACTTGCGACCTGGCACGCAGTTCGTTTCTTCGGCGTAAAGAATGACAGCCATCTTGAATGTAGTCGTGAACGGGCGGAGGCCGCTTACCGGACCCGGAGCAAAAATGACGAAGCACTACATTAAAAACTTGTGCAACGCTGCCGGCAGTAGTCAAATGCATCAGAGGCAAAGAGAAACTATGCATGAGCGGCTTCGACTCTTCCGACGGCTACCGACACTCCCCGGCGCCGCTGCAGTTCTGAGTGGCGGTTCCGCCGCGACTGGAACAGTGGCCCTTTCATTAAATATCGATGCTTTCTTGAGCGCCGAGTGCAGGGTTGAAAGTAAACAAAAAAAAACTTGTACGATGCCTATTAAGAGAACGCGAATGCATTATCGGGCCGCCCTCTGCTTATCAGCAGACGCAATCTGCGGCCACGTGTGAGGAGTGGGCTGATGCCGATTTGCTGTTTATCGACAACCACCATCAGCCGCCTCGTGCGGGGTAAGGGATGCCGGTTCTGCACGCTGACATAGCAGGTGCTCAAGGCCAGCACTAAGAGCGATGCGACGAAGCCACGCAGCAAAAATGCAACCACGCTGTAGCATGCCTGATATCTCGTTTGTCTCGCCTTTATTTATGGTGCGATGCTTTGGTTTCAACTTTAAGTCGACTGCCCCACTTCGGATTTTCAAATTTTGACAAACAGGTCGACTTACAATCGTGTAAATACGGTAACAGTAAATATGTGCCACATTCAATTCCTGCATCTGGCTTTCAACTGAGAAATGTCAGTATATACTTCAGATGTGCACCATGGCTTATCAAATGTTGAGTGTAATGCCCTCGGTCACAAGTGGGAATTAACAAAACGCTGAAGCCAAGAGAATATAATGGCATCGCTCAGTTACTAAGTAAAGTAAAAGCTCATTAATTAGATGTCCAAGGGACCGGGAAAAATGTTCGAATTATCTGAAAGTTGGAGCTTATCGAATGACCCTGAAAAAACTGTCAACGACTTCAGAGAGTAGCAAGCTACAAATACTCGTGCACTTATCACAACAAGACAAAGCTACCGCATTTACTAACGTAATTTGCACCCACGCATAATTTGTGCGCCATAACTTTTTACCCAGATTTTTGAAAAAAAATATTTTCACTCGCATATTTTACGCTCCCTGCTGCACAAGCACACCGGCATGCACGTGGGTGCACGCAGGGCAGCCTTGAGGAGATCAGCGCGGCTGCGTCACCACATGTGGTTGCAAAATGTGAGTAAGTGGTGTAAAAAAAAAAGTGTATGATTTGTTTGTGAATTGCTTCTGGTAAGAAAAAGTCTATTGTACGCCGTTCACCCATCTCGCTTGCCCCAGCAGTCGCTTTCTAATATGAACGGCTGCGAGAGCACACTTCTGGTAACCTCCAGAGAGTGCGTGGCGCCAGAATGCGAAACTACCAAACTGTTGGCTATTCTGTTTGCCACTACTCAGCCAGGCCACATGCGAGAGCACCATTTTATCACCTTGTATCTCCATTAGCCTCTACTGGCTTTGCAACTGCATCATTCCATGTTTATTGCTGTGAGCTGTGCAGCGCCACCCTGCAATCACGTGGAACTACATAACATGGGTCTGAAGCGCGGGAAGGTGGGCATGGGTGTGTACATAAGTGGGTGGGTGGGTGGGTGGATCTTCTATACTTTGAGTAATGGGGCCTACTGCAAACATTTACAATGCTGTCTTCCATACATTTATTTTTTTTATTTTAGTTTCAGTTCTGCATTGTCCTTTTGAGTTTCATGAAAACTGTATGTAACGAAAACTTGTAACAAAAAATTGCAAGCTTTTCCCACTGCAATTGTTATTATCATCATCATCAACAACAACAACAACAGCCTGCTGACTATGCCCTCAGCAGGACAAGGGCCTTTCCTGTATCTCCCTATTTAACCCTCACCTGTGACAGTGGCAGTCACTATCCCCGCAAACTTCTCATCCACCCACCTATCTTTCTGCTGCACCCTGCTATGCTTGCCTTCTCTCGGAATCTAGTCTGTTGCTCTTAAGGACCATCTTGCCTTCGCATTACGTGCCCTGCCCAAGCCCATTTCGTCCTCTTGATCTTGACTAAGTTGTTATATCGAGATTTAACTGCATATAATAAGAGACCTGGAGTGTTGCCCCACCATTAGTGTGCAGCTAAGACACGAAATAAGCGCGACCCAAGCACATACGGGATGGCAGGCATATTGATGGGGGCAGCACGAGACCGCAGATTTTGTCACAAGTAGACTACCAGCTGTGGTCTACAAACTATCAGTTTTGGTTTAGTCAGTGCGGCTCATAGAAAGGTGAAAGCCACAGAGCAAGCTCGGAGCCCAAGCATTGAAGTAAGAAGTGTTGCGGTTCTCAAGTATAGCAGTATTTTAGTGATACAATCGTAGCTGATAAGAATGTCAGTATGATATGAATTCATAAATTCCCTAGCCCAACTGTGTTGTGCCTAGTAAGCTAAATTCCAGTTCTTCCAAATACAATCCTGCATTACTTCAGTTGATACGAATGCACCAGCAGCAACTACCAGCAGTAACATGGTGAGGTAGCAACATATGTTCGGATTTTGGTATACAGTGGCCGACGGGTAATTCAGACTCTAGTAATTCGGACTTCTAGTTATTTCGGACTTCGATGAGGCACCGTCAGTCACCCCATAGAAGCGCATACATATTCGCGATGGATATTTGAGACTTTAAATGTTCGAAAGTTTGATTTTTCGGACTAATTTCAGTCGCCAGCGGGCCAAATCGGCCATCTTATCGGCTTTTCGCAGGTGCAAAAGGCACCATCTTGGATTGAGGTGGATTTACTCCGCAGTTGGATTGGCTTGACATACTTTGGGTACCTCATTTTTGCCAGTAGAGGTCCCTGCAATTTCTGACACTTCGAGGTGGCAGTCGTATTGTTATCGCCGTCAACTTGCTTTTGTCGCCAACATTGTAGCGGGCAGTTATCGCTTGTCTCACACGTGAAAATTGGTGTTGGGGCTCAGTGGACACCTGAATCGCGTATTAAGGGAAGGGATAAACGAGGGACCGAGAGAAGAAAGTTAGAAAGAGGTGCCGTAGTGGAGAGCTCCAGAATAATTTCAACCACCAGGAGATCTTTACGTGCACTGACATCGCCCAGCCCACGGGTGCCTTTGCGTTTCGCCTCCATCGAAACGCAGAAACGCCTCCATCAAAACGCGGCTGCCGCGGTCTGGTTGGAACCCGGGTATTCCGGTTCACTAGCTGAGCTCCCTAATCACTTAGCCACCGCGGCGGGTCTCATACGTTAGTCATTCACCATTTCGTCACTTGGGCTTCTCTGACCGCGTCGTCGAGTGGCGCTCCATCTTCACAAAGTTACATCCGTTCGCCGTTTTGTGATTGCATCCGGCGGTTCCACCGCTTTGAACAAAAAGTGCCTTGTCTTTGCGTGTGTTTGACAAGCGGTGTGGTGCACACTCGGGTTGTGGACATGGCCCCGCCAGTGCCGCCGGGTCTGTCAAAGAAGCGTGGGAAGTATTCAACTAAACGCCGTGACCTTGCTGTCTAGCGTATACAGTGAAAGCACAACATTGGCGAAAATACAGGCACAGATCGTCACCAGCAAGAGAAATTTGCCGCAACGTAAAATCAGTGACTTTTTTAAGCCAATTTCATCTCAATAAACTGATTTTTTTTTGCACTTCACGAATTTTTTGGACTGTTCGATTATTCGGACCATTTTTCGGGTCCCTTCGAGTCCGAAAAATTGGTCGGCGACTGTACTGTTTCTGGCAGCTGGTCGCTATGGACCATAAATTAATTTACACGAATGCATTTCCCATGCTTAAAGAAAGGATTTCCATTCTTTGATTATACAAATTTTGGGCTACACAAATATGTTTAATTACCCCATGAGACTTGCAGGAATTGTATCACAGATACAAATTTCTTGTTTTCCAGCACATCACTGTTCTTGTTGTTGTTTTCCCCACATATGTAAAAAAAATGATGTTCGATTTGTGTAGTTAGGTCAAACGAAAACTAGGTCCAGCAGCGCTTTCGTTTTCACTTCGGTTTCGGTGTTCGGATTCATTGTTCATGCATGGAAGTTGTTCAGATAGCAGTAATGGGTCAATGCCCACACATGCGGAAGTGGTCATTCTCTACTTTACATTTATAGGTCCCTGAGCTCTTCATACCACTCAAGGCGCATTGGTGCAGCAGTTAAGCGATGTGCCACTGCCCTGCGAAGGCAGGTGCTGCCACCAGTTGGGGCTTGTGCGACCCAGATTGCTCTTCCCAAGCAACCTCCACCTGCCACAGTGGTCAGTTTGCTCACAATCTGGTGTGCAGGTTGCGAAGTGTGTATACATCAGCTTATGAAGACCGGACTGGAGACCGCACAAACTGACTGACAGACAACAGCTTTTCGGCTGAAGGAAGCATTAGTGTTGGCACACTAATAAAACACCACATATTTCTCAACTGCAATTCAACTGCTGCGTCATGTATGTGACTCCCTCCTGTGTCTAGTGCAGTTTTTCCCACACATAAAGCCCCCCAGGCTCACACAATGTCGCACACAGTAGGGTAGCATTGCACTGACCTGTCGAGCCGAGGTCCTCCGTGTCACCACGCCCCCCAGGGGCTGGACGGGTTTGCGCGTGCGGCGCCCAGCTGCCTGCGCCGGCGTGGTCTGCAGGTCGGCAGCTGCCATGGCATCCGGTGCCGCCTCCGTATCACCTGCTGCCGTTTCTTCCTCTTCCGGTTCTGCTTGCCACCACACAGACAGAGAGAGAGAGAGAAATGGTCAAATGAAGTAAGCTGTAAACTGCACCAGCAAGAGACAACAATGTGCACATGTTGCAACATCTGTCACCCCTACCCACTCTCTACAAACTCCCTTACAGAGCATAGAGCAACACAGAATGACCACACACAATGCCCTAAGTATCGCAACAGGACTTCCAGTCAAGCAGCATCCCCTAGCAGCAGAAATGCTGCATTCATTGAGAACGTATAACAACGCTATTAAAAGAAGTCAATCACGCTAGTGCAGTCATGCAGCGGGTTAGAGCCAAGTTTTCAGACATATAAGAAGAGAGTGTGAATCTTTCTGCTGTAATCAACTTTTTTTTTGTTACGTATGAAGACCTTTTTAATTATTCACAATCTCCCCTGGGTGCATATCATGTTTAGGTTAGATACACTCGAACCCAAATAAGTAAAATACGAAGGGGATTGTGAAATAGTTTGGTATATCAATAATTAGATGTATGGAAATGGCAATAACCTAGAAGCAAGAATACATTGCACCCACGCTAGTGGCATGCTTCTTGCGGCAATGTGCCGCCCGCTGGTGTGGTGGCAGTGTACCACTCGCTAGGTTTTGCTCGGCTTAATTAACCTCCTTTGCACCAAAGCCGCAGCGGACGATGCTCTAGAACTAGCCACTGCTTATCATAGGATGTCTAATCCGGTTACCAGTAAACTACAAACGGAACAATCATTCATTAAAATTAAGAAGGTACAGTCAGTTTCCACCCAAGGGCCGCCGCCAAGTTTTACGTGGGTTGGCTTTACCGCATGAGAGTGATGTGGAGTGGAAAATGAATACAAAAGACCATAGGCCACTTTCAAGGCCACCCCAACACGTCAACACGTTTGCGAGTGCAAAAAGTGATCGAAGAGCACTGCTAGGTGGACTGCGGCAAGCCATTGCATATATTGAACGACCATTGTTACATGCATTAAATGACCTGCAAAATTAGAGTTCAACATACTGTGCAAATTTTCTTATTCTTTTACATAGGATTTTCAAGGAGGGGACAATCTATGTTCGATTAGCCAAACATTCTGCCCAGGACTGTTACGGATAATCACTGGTTGGAAAAGGATGATGTAGTGGCCTAGTGGGCTCACTAACGATGTCCAGCTCCAAGGCTCTCGTGCATTCAAAATCATCACTGTGACACTGAATGGGCGTTTTCAGTGTATGTAAGCTGGCAGGTCTTGCACGAATGCTGAGGTGCTGTGTAGGTGATTGGTAATGTACTCAACGAAATAAGTGTAATAGATGAGTAAAAAGAAGCTGATGTGGTTCACTGTTTTTAAGCAGAAAAGACGTTTCACATCACCCACTAAGTATACAAACTCCTTTTCCTACAAAATAAGACGAAAAAAAAAAGACTGAGTTACGGAAATTTTAGCTGAATAACCCAATTTTTACCCATATTTGAGCTCAAAAATGTTTGCCCAAATTTTAACCTCCATGAATTTTTTATAAAAACCAAACCTGAAAACAGAGGGCACCAATATACAGTACCAACAAACAAATTGGTCACCGACTGTTGGTAACCAGACAGGCAACACACGGTGCATGTCACATGATGAAACATCAACTGCAGATGCTGAGGTTTTCATCTTCAAAGCAAGACGGCAAGGCGAACTGCAGTAATAATTAGTACAAAAGTGAAGTGCTTTGCTGGATGTCAAAGCCCAATCAGGGGGAGGAAAGCACGAGCAACTTCAGTCCCAGCTAATTGGAGAAACCTCCACTGAAGGCGTAACTGCGCCCCTGTCAACTGAAGAAACTGAAGAAAGAAATGCAACTGAAGAAAGAATTGGCTCTATTGTCTGTAGTAAGAACAAAATCTAACCGCAAGAATTTCTGAAAGGAGATAAGATCTCTCTCTCTCTCTCTCCCTTTTGAATTTCTGACCCGCACCGCCATTGTAACTGCCCTATCATTTGCGTTATTATCTCGGGTGCTGCTGCCTGCTTTGCGGTGCCAGTCACAGTCACTTTGGTGTCGCGTTTGTTCATGTGTTAGTGACGTTGGTGCTGCAACAGCAGCAGTGCTGCTTGGATTGGTACTAGTGACCTTCGAAATTGCAAAGAGTGCAGCAAAACCCACACGGAGAAGATGGGAACTGCAACCTGCGCTCGCTTTCTCGGGAGTCGCCACTCATTCCAGGGCTGGGGTAGTCACTGCTGTTGACAAAGCATTCATCGTGTTTGGTCCACAGAACAGTCAGCACAACGTGGAAGTTGATTATGCAACTATGTTAGCTGAATTGAATTCTATTGGTGTCACATATATAAGCTTGCACAGTGAAGGCCATAGCATGGTAGTGGTTTGCTTTCACGTGTTTACATAAATACTAGACAATTTTAGTTAGGTGGGCGGATGAGATTAAGAAAGTTTGTGGAGATTCAGTGGCCGCAGCTGGCAAAGGACAGAGTTAGTGAGAGTTTGGTTTACAAGTGTATCTGCGGCACAGTGTGTAGGTACAATAAGAAGGACAACATAGTCATCAGCAACTGAAAATACGTGCGATCCCTGTGTCCATCAAGCTGGCTTCAAAGCGCCGGTCAAATGACGCCAGAAAAATTTCGCACAGGACCGGTGCGACGGACGAGCCTATACAAGTTCCCGCCTTTTGTAAGTAAAATTCTTCCCGGGAGCAAATGACAGTGGAACATGTATCTTACCGTTGCTCACTTATGGGGCAGAAATGTGGAGAGAAACGGAAAGGGTTCAGTTTAAGTTCAGAAAACCGCAGTGAGCTATGGAAAGAAAAATGAGTACAGCGGTTTTATATGACATGGGAGAGGTCTTTGCCCATGATGGCAAAGTCAGGCTCATGATGATTGTAAGGTACATCATGCATGCATTAAATTGTGTGCACTCACTGTGCACAGAACAATCCTTCTGTATTGTGTGAACAGTATGAACGGAATGATTTCACATGTATTGCGTGAATGATGCACTGACAGTGTCGGCTGCACTGTTTGAGATAAACTGAACACCTCTGGCACGTGTACGCACATTAGCCTTATTGTACGGAATGCTGTAACATAGATATATACAGTAATACAGGGAGCTTCTTGAAGCGTCACTAATTCATAAGTTGAGAAGCGATAAGAGCATCAGTGACACATATCGGTTGTTTTGCTCAAGAAAGAATTTAAGTTGCTAAATGCTGAGTAATCTCTTCGGTGTTGCCGTTTGAAGGTACAGGAGGTGCTTCCTGTTTTTTTTTATGTTCCTTTGATCACGTTTAGCCCGCAAGTTATCTTAGTTCAGTTTATCATGACATCTAGCCCCCTCCTCAAATCCGTGGATAGCTGGGCATGCGCGTTTCATTCCTCAAGCACATCATTTTGCTTTCAAATCTTTCAGTTGCAAGTTAGCGCTCGTCCTATGTCCTTCTCATGTCCTTGTTTCGCTTGCGCTAAGTCCCCCCATCGAAATCAAAACATATAGTGTATTTTGAGAAATATGTCTTTTAGATCGGAAGTAATGGGAAGGATATATGTCAATAAAACCATGAAAAATATGTTCTCTCTTCTCCCTACATTGGCCCAGTGCTGCAGTGACCATTGTTGACCAGCAGTGACCAATTTTAACATGCCACAACAGCAAAGAAATGGTATACGAAAACCCAAGTCAAGCGCGGCATGCGGCCACACGCAGAGCAGCCGGACAACGATACATCCACCACCTCCCCTAACGGGCCCAATTTTAGACCAGTCCGCGTACGAAACAGATGCCATTGAGAACCCCCCGCGCCCACGTGTTTCGGTCATCCGTTTCCATGGAGATTAATATGCTGCTGCCCTCTATGAATGTAACTAAAGGAAGAATTGGCACTAGCGCCTGTAATACATGGACATCGCAGCTTTCATGAGAGCACTCACAGCCATGGCCCAATGTGTAGACACTGTGACTCATGATCTCACACTGGATGAAAACACATCGAAATGAAAGAGACTGAAAAAAACATGGCCTGCTACTAGTGTACACAGCTAAACATGAACTGATGATGATGATGTTAGGCTTTTATGGCGCAAGGGCATCTAAGTCCAAAGAGCGCCAAAGACGAGGTTTTTGGTTGACTCAGGCACTAAACATGAACTGCCATTTCAACCACCTAACAAGTCACCTTGGTCAGAGCTCATCTGAAGGTACGTACTCTTTCTCTCTCTTGCCCTTTCCTATCGAACACTTATGAATGACTGGAGTCGCCTCTCTGCTCCCATCACCAAAACCTATGACCCGTGGGAAGCTTTGAAAAACCTGCTAATCAATAAAACTACACACACCACACTCCCCTGTAGGATCTCCAGGTGATCAATGGTATTGAAGTCAATAGCTGACGCTCCTGTAGACAGTGTCTTCTGAAGAAACAGCAACTCTGAACAAGGACCAAAAAGAGAAATGGCTTGTTCTATATCCTAAACAGCTGACCGTGCAGGAATCATGGCTACAGTTCCATCA
The DNA here is from genome assembly GCA_030143305.2 of Amblyomma americanum. NCBI lineage: Eukaryota > Metazoa > Arthropoda > Arachnida > Ixodida > Ixodidae > Amblyomma > Amblyomma americanum. The sequence goes on along the minus strand of JARKHS020001172.1, from coordinate 27,131 downwards.
GAGGGGTGGCAAACACCATTCCTGCTCCAATACATTGAGGCAGCTCATACATTCCACAAGCAGCGTTGCGTTTTCTGGAAGATGTACACTACAACATGTGATCAGGTGCCCTCACTAATATCAGTACTATATGAATGAAATAGAAAAAGAGGTCAGAACTACACATGGAATGAGGCATGGAAAGATAGGAGAGAGTGTGCGAACGTTTCAAATGCCAAGGCAGGTGGCATGATAGCTGAAAAACTGCAGGCACGGAATCAAATCCAAATAACACCTCGCCAAAGTTTCCATGAGAACAGCAGGCTGAACAAAGGAGTTAAACAGCCACATCCCTGCAATTACTGCTCAGACAGCTCCTACAATTATTTTTCTTCATAATGGCTACTTCAGAAGGTGCACATTGAGGACCAAAGTATACCTTGAGGTGAGTACATACTACATCACTAAGGGCAACAATCTGGCTGGGAAAATTCAACAGAGACTAACAGCTTAAAACAATACAGACCAATTTTTGTACATGCAGAAATGGTGCAATGTCTAATTACGTCATCACTGTACAATATATATGATGCGTAACTTTGTTGAACTGATGCTACTTGCAACATTTAGTAAAAACATTACTCCCCATTTTAATACAAAACAGCTCACAGTACTCAACAAACCTCACGTTCATCCCTGTGTTTGAATGAAGTAACTGTGAGGAAGTGACAACCGAAAAATGTGTTCAAATGATGTGAAAAATGTGAAAACGTTATTTGTGTGCCATGTAGCATCAAGTATGACGCCTTCGTAGCAATCCTTTTTTTACAGGCAAGGCCAAAAAGCAGTATCCAGTTAATTTCACTAAACCGTTACAACAAGAATTTCAAAAACCGACTCCACCTATCAGCTCGCCTAAGCAACGGCTTCAAAGGTCTCCAAACAAAGGGCTAACACCTGTTCTATGTTCAAAAAGAAGGAAAAAAAAACAAAGAAACCATTTCTGGTTATTCGCTGTCGTCCAACAATATGAATGCACGGCTGCACGAGCCTTTACGAGCGCACACTTGTTGACACGTGCATCTCTAACCGACTATTGGGCACCTCCTGCCCTTCGTCACTCGGCGCGAGGCTGAAAATTCAAAGCGAACAACGGTGCAAACGCATAACGACACCTTTTATCGGCAGTCGTTCACAAACTCATCGCACAGCTGCACGCGGCGCAAGACTTCCGCGAAACTTGACGCGGCGCGATTGAAAACAACGAGGACTGGCTCCGGCCTTTCGCGGCGGTCGAAAGTCGCTCCCGATCCGCGAATATCGCGAATGTAGTATATACCTCGTCTCGCGCCTCTGTCTGTGTGTGCTCGAGGGCAAGTGAGTACGAAAAAAGTAAAAAAAACGGGTACAGCTTTGGCTCGACACCGACCGACTGCAGAAAGCGCTTGCACAGACACAAAGCAAACAAGCAAAAAAAACGGAAACTTGGCCCCAGAAGCGCCGCCGCTTCAAACGCGATAGCTCCGCAGTTAATGCGGCTGCGCCTGCTTCGCGCGCTCGGGATTCGGATCGGAAGCTTACCGGCAGATTACGAGCCACGCACAGTTTACACGGCCGCCTCGAAACAAAGCAAGGAAACACTGGCCAATACACGCTACTCGAGCAGCGGCGCGGCGCACTGGCTGCACACGCATCGACGGCGAAGCCGCGACACGCACGCACTGGACAACGCTCGCGCGCGGACATCCGACGGCAGGGCGGGAACCACGTTGCCGCCGCGTCTGGCGATCGCGCTCGGCGCGGCCGTGCCTTCCCACGCGCAGGCTGGAAAAGGCTGCGATCTGCGCTCACCTCGTCTGACAGAGACGGCGTCCGCCATGTTTACAAGCAGCAGGGCGGGCGGCGAAGCTGTGCCAGCGCCGTCTGCGGCGGCTCTCCGGGACTCGTCGCGGCAGTCCAATGCGGGCGCGCCGGGTCCTCAGGCCGGCGCCGCAGCGGGTCGGGCTGCTGCCATGGTGGACACGAGCGACAACGGACCCAGTTGCGCGGAAGCGTCGTAAAATCAAAACCCGGCCGCCAAGCGATCAGCTTCATGGATGCATACGATTACATGGCTGCGAAGTGCGGACCTAGGGAATGAAGCAGCGCGAAAGCCCCCTTTTTCGGTTCCCTAGTTGATTGATGATGATAATGATGATTACTGTATGGTACGTTGGTCGATTAATAACCACTGTTTTGAGCTTCGTCTCACTTGCTTATTCTTTTCTTGACGCTCAGCACGTGATTTGTGACGAGCTACTCGACGTAGAAGCTTCACATGCGTCAAGGAATGCAATAAATACAGCCGCGGAAATCTCGGACGCCATTATAAACCGTTGCGAGGACGCAATGACCGTTGCGTGTGGTCACGTGTACAGTTCTTTCGACGGCGCGGGTGATTTGAGTACGCTTTTCTTCAGGCTCCAAACTTTGTATGGAAACACGCGTACATTTTAAGGCGAAAGCCTTTCTTGGCTCATGAGTGTGCGCAATACCTGTCCGCAGGAAGCGTGTACAAGTGTCCTCTCCACCTGTCAATCAAACGAAACGAAAAAATAAATAGAAAGTAAAATATAATAAATGAGAAATTCAAAGAAACAAAAGAAAAAATAGAAAATAAAAGAACTGAAAAAGAATATCAAAGAGTAATGAAAAAATGGAGGTAGAAAGAGAGGGCACGGAAAGGCTTTCGCATTTCCTCTTGTAAGCAGGTTTGTGTGCAAATGAATTTTTAGACAAACCCGAGTGCGATAGTAACGTGCGGAAAACTGATCGAGTATAACGGGCACACTACAAGTGCCCGTGCGACTCTACAGCAAAACCCGGTGCTGGTGATGCTGGCCTGCGTGCACAAAACCGTTTCCCAGCATTATTGTGATTAACGTCAGGTCAAGGGCGGATTTAGTGGTGCAGGAGAGGGTGGTCGTCCCCAAGCGCGGAATTTCAGAGAGTATAACCATGCTGAACTTTATTTTTCGACTATAAAAAGGCCTAAGAAATACATGGTTCAAATGGGAACACCCCCGAAACCTCTTTCTCCGACAGTCACCCATAAATACGCGCCTGCGCCAGGTTCAGTTAAGAAGGAAATGCAATTCGATCGCGCTCAGACCACCACTTTGTATTGCCTGATGTAAAGGCACAGTTCGGAAGAACGTGCTGTGAAAGATGCGTTATAAAACTCCTGGAGGTGGTCGAAATTTATCCGGAACCCCAATACGGCGCCTCTTTCTCGGTTACTTAACTTTTATAGTTCGATCCTTTTCCCTCTATTCACTCACGGCGCCTCTTGATGGGGTACGAGGCCGCCGCATTCCCCTCTCCCAAGCCCTTTCAGTGGGTAGGTAAACTCTTTTATTGCGCCCAAAAACAGGGGACCAGTCAAAGGACCGGTTGCGCTGACTTAGAGGAGGTCGGCGGGGATCCTTTGGGATGCCGCGGCCTCCACCGCGCGCTGGATAAGCCAGCGTTGGTCTGCTGGCTTGGAAGTACACAGGAGAGACTCCCACGTCTCTGGGGTGTTTGCGTTGTCTCTGTTGTAATGTGGACAAGTCCACACCATGTGTATGAGTGTGGCCGGAGTTGAGCAGTGTTTACACATGGGGGCTATCTGTTCCGGAAAGATCCTGCTGTATAAGAGGGGGTGTGGGAAGCTGCCAGTTTGTAGTTTGCGCCATTGGACGGCCTCGCGTCTTGTTAGATCGCGGTGTGCGGGAGGATATGTGCACCTTTGGAGTCTGTAGTGCTGGAGTATGTCCGTGTAAGTGGTGAGTAGAGATAGTGAAGCGCGTGGGATATTAGTGTCAGCGGAAGCAGGGTGGCTGATCATACTCTCGGCTCGGCAGCTGAGATCTCGAGCGAGAGTGTGTGCCTGGGCGTTTCCGCTGAGCGACTCGTGGGCTGGAGCCCAAAGAAGTAAGCGAGATGTGGAAGAGGGTGCTGTAGAACGTAGAATGTGTAACGCCTGGCAAGAGATACGGCCAGCATCGTAATTGCGAATAGCCTGTTGAGAGTCACTGATGACGACTTTGGTATTAGGGTCGGCTAGCGCGAGCGCAATGGCAACCTCCTCAGCTGCGGTGACTGTTTCTGCATTGCGAATGCTGCAGGCTGTGTACCAGCTGCGGTGAGGGGCGAGAGCTACCGCCACCATCGCTGGCCTCGATGGATGGTAAGAGGCGTCCGTATACGTGACGTCCGGACGTCCGCTGAAGCGTTTCTCGAACTGACGAGCCCGGTCGGCCCGTCTCTCGGCGTGGTGTTCCGGGTGCATCCGTTTGGGAATGGGAGGAATGCGGAGATTTAGGCGATATTCCGATGTAAGTTCAGCGTAACTTGGGGCCGATCTCGGCGGGGAGATCCCAACTTGCTGCAGTACCGCTCGGCCAGCGTGTGTGAGTGAGAGCCGCTCATACTGGGCGGTGAGGGTTGCTTCGATCAGTTCGCTCACGGTATTGGAGATTCCGAGAGCCATGAGCTTATGGGTAGCTGTGGACATGGGAAGACCTAGGGCCGTCTTGTATGCTTTTCGAAGTGACGCGTCTAGCCGTTCGCTTTCGGCACGAGTGAGACGTAAGTAGGGTCCAGAGTAGGTGATGCGGGAGCAGACGAAAGCTTGAACGAGGCGCAGGAGGTTGGACTCTTGCATGCCATGATGCTTGTTGGAGATTCGCTTAAGGAGGCGTCCGATCTGCACAACCGACTGGTCGATGCGTTGGATCGTGATGTTGTTGCTGCCGTTGGCCTGTAGATGCAAGCCCAGGATCCTGATGTTGTCTGTTCGAGGAATCGGGTTTCCTTGCACCTGGAGGTTGATGTCCGGAAGTATCTTTGAAGGGCGTCGTCCCGGGGAAGGAATGATGATATACTCGGACTTTGTCGCCGAGCACGTGAGGCCAACTGTACGTAGATAATCTCCGATCCGTTCGATCGCGGTCTGTAAAGTCTCTTCAATCTGGCCGTCACTGCCGCGCGTGATCCAAAGTGTGAGGTCGTCAGCATAAATGCTGTGATGCAGGTGGGGGATGTCGGCCAGTAGCTTCGGCAGGCCTATCAGTGCGACGTTAAAAAGCATCGGCGAAAGTACGGCGCCTTGCGGCGTGCCACGGTTTCCCGGAGAGATGATGGAAGGATCTCCCGTGCCGGCTTTAAGTTGCACTGTGCGGTCGGTGAGAAAGTTTCGGATGTACGCATACATGCGATGTCCGACACCGAGAGCTTGAAGTTGTTGAAGAATCGCTTCATGGAGGACGTTGTCGAATGCCTTGGCAACATCGAGGCCGACGATGACTTTCGTGTCTAGTGTACGTCTCATGACTACCTGATGATGGAGAAGAAGCATAATGTCCGGGGCTGCTAAATGAGGGCGGAAGCCGAACATAGTGTCTGGTAGAAGATGGTTGTCTTCAAGGTATCGTGAGAGTCTGGTCTGGATAACGTGTTCCATCAGCTTCCCAACGCAGGACGTGAGAGAGATGGGACGGAGGTTGGCCAAGGTTGGTGGTTTGCCTGGCTTGGGGATGAGGACTAGATTGGCGCATTTCCACTCTTGAGGGATGGTACCGCTGGCCCAACATTCTTGAAAATAGTCGGTAAGAGCATGAATGGATGCGTCGTCTAGATTCCTAAGCATTTTATTTGAAATGCGGTCAGGACCGGCCGCCGAAGTCGTCTTGAGGCGATTGAGTTCTGCTCGGACCTCCGCTAAAGTGATCGGAGCGTCTAGACAGAGATTTTCCGCGCCCTGATAGAAAGGGAGGTTGGTTGTTGGTTCAGGGCGGATGTAAGTATTTATAAGCTCTTGTTTAAGCTCGTCAGACGTGCCAGGATACTGGTGGAAGATTCGCTCGAGCTCTTGGCGTGTTTGGAGCTTGCCTCCTTCTGGGTCGAGTAAATGTCGAAGGAGGTTCCACGTCTTACGAGCGTTTGGAGTGTTGTTCATCTGGTCACATATGTTGTGCCAGCTCTGTCGAGTGAGTTCTATTGCATATTTCTCGATATTCGTATGTGCGCGCGCCAGTCTACGTCGGATATTGCGGTCCCATTTCCGAGTGGCAAGTAGAGCTTCGAGCGACTTCTTGCGCTCCCACAGATGGGCGTAGTAGCGGTCGCAGTGTGGGATACTGTCCTCTAACTCGACGGTTTGAGTGGCGTCGGCCACTTGTTTGACAATTTCGGTTGTCCACGCCTTGATATCAGTTATAGCAGGAGGTTTGTCCTGCTGTTTCCTGTGCTTCCGGAAGAAGTCCCAGTCAATCACCTGAGCTGGCCGCGTACATTGCCTGGTGGGCTCGTGTATTACGATTTCGAGTACGAAGTGATCACTCCCAAAGGGGGGGGCGCTGCGAGCGCGAGCGACAACGGACGAACTCCACGTGAGCTCCGCTGATTTCGTGTTTTTACCCTAGACAGTGAGACCCTACAATACTTCCGTTGATATCACCGGTTTCCTGAAGACGAGCGGAATCCAGGGACACCAACCAGAAGTACGTACAACAAGTTTTGACCATTTTAGGTCAACTTTTCCCCGTGACCAAGCCAGATGCCTCGCTAGGCCTACTGCGCCGCGCCGAAGAATACGGAGCTCTGCGTCGCAGTGGCGTTCGCTACCTGCGTCGCAGCAGCGTTCGCCAGCTGGGCTGCGCCGTGGACCGTGCCCGCGCGCCGTAGTTCGCCATGAGGGTCACCGTAGAAGGCATCCCAATTTCTCGAGAAGAATTAGCAGCCAGTGATTGGTTGACTAAAGTTAACAAGCTCCGGGAAGCGCGAACAACATCAGGGCCTGCCGTGCCAGATTTCCCTGGAGACAAAGCGGGACCGAACCAAGCGTCCCAAATCGACAATGGGCTACGTGCGAAGACGGAAGCTGAACTCACGCCTCGGCAACGAGGACGCTTACTAGCCAAAAAATCTGTAGCATCGAACCAGCCTCGCTTACCCAGCAACGCTCTCAAGCTAATTGTGCGCCCACGGGGCGGACTGCTACTCTCCAAGATTACAACCTACCAACTACTGGAAGCAATTTGCACTGCTGCTCGCTTCACCAGGGACGCTGTTCGTCACGAAGACCTAATACAAGCTAACCTGATCCAGAATACTTTCGCGTACTGCACCCCAGTCGTCGAAAGAGCTGAACGGATGATGCAACTCAAAGAGATCACCGTTGACAACAAGGCGTATGAGATATCCGTCTACTGCGCTCCAGATGATAGCTCGAGCCGTGGTGTGATTCGCGGCGTCGACCTCCGACTGGATCGAAATACAATCCAAGCAGAGTTACAAGACACCCGTAACCCACCCATTCTGGACTTTCGGCGGCTCGGGAACACCACCGCAGTACTCATCACATTCGCTCAGCGCCAAGTGCCTACCTGGGTCTACTTTTGCAATAGTCGCCACAGATGCAACTTATTCAAGAAGAAGTACGAGGTGTGCTATCGCTGTGGCGAGCTCGGTCATCGAGCCGATGTCTGTGCAAGCACAACTACTAAGTGTAGAGGTTGCGGACTATCCAATCCTACCACCGACCACACGTGCAAACCAATCTGCCGCCTGTGCGGCAAAGAACATTTCACGGGCGATAGTCGCTGCAGGGAAATCTTCAGGATTCCTTACGAAGTCAAGCGCAGGAAGTGGGAGAAAATTCGAAATGCTGAGGCAGAGAAACTCAAGACCCAAGAGACCGCCAAGCGGATCACACTCCAGCGCACCAGCCGATGGGACCGGCAACGCTCCGATAGCCAGCAGCGGCAGCTCCGAGACCGCTCGAGCTCTTTTCCACCGCTCAAGTCTCCCGCTCCACGGATGGGTTCTCAGGGGACCTCCCGGACCAATCCCGGGCCACCTGCAGTCGTCCAGCAGACAGGGGACTCTCCTCATCCTTTGCAGCAGCCACCTGGGCCACTACCATCTCTACCCGATCTACGAGAACGTCAAGAACCGGTGAGTACGCAGGAAGGGACTCCCACTACTCTAGACACACACAAAGCGATTATGGAACTGACAGCAGTCATCCAACAACTTATACTCAGAGTAGAGGCTCTCGAAAAGCCAATGGCCACACTCCCTTCGTCTCCCCCGCATCCGCAGGGATCATATGAATCAGTACCTATGGATATCGCTCCTCCCAACCGATCCGCACAAAAACGCAAAGCAACGTCCGACACCGACTCCCCCGCGGAGGGTTGGCAGGCGCGTTTTGCCAAAGTTGAGGAAAGCTGCAACCTCAGTCAAACTCGCATCAAAGCTTTAGAAGCACACATCGAACGCTCACTCCACACAATCGGCTCACAAGTCACGCAACAATTTGACATGCTGAACAAAGCTATAGAAGCACAGGGCAAACTCCTCGCTGCCGTGGTACCCGCGGCCCCTGCGCCGACACCCGTTCAAACCCCACAACTATCCCCGCCTAATCATGGCGAGCAGCTCGGGTAACACCACCATCTGGCAGTGGAACTGTCGTGGGTTCGCGCGTAAGCGTCCGGTCCTCCAGCAGTTCCTCGCCGCGAGTGATCGCCCCGAACTAATAGCTCTCCAGGAATGCGACAAGAACACGAAACTTGCCGGTTACAGTACATACCTATCGGAACGAGTAAAACCTCGAATAGCTACTCTCGTCAAACGTAACCTCACTGTCCTCCAACACAATTTAGATCCAACTTTCCCCGAATACGTTTTCTTAGAAATATTACCCCGACCCTCGCGTAAACGTTGCACTAGTCTGTTTATAATTAATGTCTACAGCCCTCCCCGAGCTCATAAGGATATTTTCGGTCCGCTTTTCCTCAAAGCCCAGCTGCTGGCGCAGGGGCAACCCCTCCTCATTCTCGGTGACTTTAATGCGCATCACCGCGCTTGGGGCTACCACTATGACCCTTTCAGTGGGAAAACAGCATTGACCTCCATTCTGCTAACGAATAGAGCTCGACAAAGGCTTGGCTTAAACAGAAGAGTCTCTTCCAAGAGCTGTCCATAACTCCGTCTCTAAACATATATCTATATAGTATATAGTATATATCTATACAGTATTGTGCGTTTTTATCGCTGACACTTTCAAAAATTTCCCCGCCTCAACCGCTGGCTCGTTTGCGGTGAAACTGCTCACAGAGCTTGCGTATTATGGTAACTTTTGTATCGTAGCAAGTTTGACAATGGTACTTACTTAGTTCAGGCGCACATGAAGCGAAAACGTAAGCGTCTACGAGAGATCGGCGAGCCAAAACCCGCAGACGACGCTTTTTCGCTGAGAACCGGCAGTGGCGCCATCTGTTTTCGGCAGCGGAAAGCGTCACGACTAGGCCGCCGAGGCGAGTGTTGCAAGGAGCGCGGGCCCTTTGAATATGGCGTTCGGCATTTGCTTCATCTTAAGTATTATCAAATTAGAGCACTGAAAAACAAACCAATTCCGATGCTTTCAGAGAGTCCCGAAAGCAGACGAAATGAGCTGAATTGGATAAGCCACTCGGCAGAAGAAGAGATCAAACAAAATTCTTATTAAGGTAAAGCCTCTTTAAATCAGTTGTTTTGATATTTTTTCCGCTCAATTAGCCGAAAATGTTGTAAGCGCTTCAGTTGAAGCAGACGCAAATGCCGAACGGCATATCCAAAGGGTGCCCCGCCGCGGTGGCTCAGTGGTTAGGGCGCTCGACTACTGATCCGGAGTTCCCGGGTTCGAACCCGACCGCGGCGGCTGCGTTTTTATGGAGGAAAAACGCTAAGGCGCCCGTGTGCTGTGCGATGTCAGTGCACGTTAAAGATCCCTAGGTGGTCGAAATTACTCCGGAGCCGTCCACTACGGCACCTCCTTCTTCCTTTCTTCTTTCATTCCCTCCTTTATCCCTTCCCTTACGGCGCGGTTCAGGTGTCCAACGATATGAGACAGATACTGCGCCATTTCCTTTCCCCCAAAAACCAATTATTATTATTATTTTGGTAAGGTGGTCTCTACGTAGACGATTACGTTTTCGCATCATGCACGGCTCAACTCAGTAAGTACCGTTGTCAAACTTGCTACGATACAAAAGTTACCATAATACGCAAGCTCTGTGTGCAGTTTCACCGCAAATGAGCCAGCGGTTGAGGCGGGGAAGTTTTTGAAAGTCTTCACTATAAAAACGCACAATACTGTATAGTCACGCTGCGCGTCAGCGCGGGCGTAGCGAAAGCTAAATCGAAGCAACTTCCAGCGCTTTTGGTTTTACCGGTGATAACATTTCGAGAAATTAACTCTATTGAAGCGCGAGACCTTCTCCTCGCTGAAAGGCGTCGCCGAAAACTCCGGGGCTAACCATGCTGGCTCATGAGAATGGCGTCCGAATGAGCACGGGCTATAGTGCCTAGAATGCCTAGAATATATATTCTAGGCACTATACCCGGGCCGCGTGGAGGAGCAAGAGGGCACTCGGCAGGGTGCGCCACCTGTAGTCAGGCTATGCAGGCAGGCTCGGAAATGACGGAGGAATGGCACAGCAATCGATCTGTCAGTTCGCACTAGGGACAGTTCGTTATTCGCGGCGCAGATCAAATTTCTCGTCTTATGGTCGTCTTCAGCTAAATAGCGCTTAGAATGCCTGTCAGTTTACTTTTTACAGCGAGCAGTATATCGGCGAGGTCCCCGGTCAGAGATTTTCTGAAATTTTGAACGCCGGAAAGAAGCTAGGATTTTTTTTTCCGGGTATACTGGAAACGTTCTAAAAATATTCGGAACAAGAACATTCACGTAATTTATATCGATGTGTTCCCCAAGTTCGGTACCGGAAACACTTTTTTTATCAATTCTTGTTCACATATATCCAGCATTGCCTGGTGCCTTGACTTCCCAAAAGGTATACTGTTTGCTCGAGTGGTACCGGTAGACGTTTTCTCTGCGGTGGCAGCCACGGTGAGGCATTGCGAGGAATGCACACGCGGGTGAACACTGCAAGGTTTCTAACAAGTGGTCGCCGGACATTAGGGTTATCTGCCCAGTCTGTACACGAGGACGTTGGATCCCGTCTGATCTGAGTACTTCCAGCAGCCAATCGAATCAAGTTGTGAGATCCGTGAGTAGTCTGTGGAAAACTGACGGCACCAAGATCAGGAGGAACCTTGCCGACAATCAGATCAGTGCAATGCACAAAAAATTCCTAGGGCACTTAAGTCTGCCTACATGCAGAAATGCGAAAGCGAGCGCGAGTTTTTTCCACGATGGCAGTACGCGGGGTATTTTTTTGTTGATTTTTTTATTTTCTATTTTATTTGTTTTTATATTTTATTACTTTTATTTTGTTTCACTTTTCATGTTTATTTTTACTGATTTTAATGGGTTTTATTGTTTAATTTTACTGTAATTATTTTAGTTTTGATGACGCCATTTGATTGACAGGCGAGACGAACACTTCCTGCGAACGGACTCTTCCGGTGGACTCATGAGGCAAATAAGGCTTTCGTCCTGAAACATCTGTTGAGCAAACTGCACCAGAGTGTCGCAGCACGCTTGATGAGGAGCTGCCACAAATCATACATTGAGGGGGCAGCTTTGCTGCTTAGAACCGATGTTGGCTTGAAGCCTTCGGGATTGGAAGGCTTGCCTTTTTCCCACCATCAAAGTGCACTTTCGGAGGTCGCACGGAACAATTAAGGTGGTGAGGGAAACCGAAGAAGAAAAGCTGCCCTGCTCCTTGGGCAGCTTCGCTTACTTACCAGTTGCTGTTGGACTAGCCCAGACAGCACCAAAACATTACAGCAATATTGTACTTTTTTGTTTTGGCTAAACCTTAATTCAGTGCCGTTTTTTCTTAATGTTCCTTTTTTCCCAACGTGTATATAACGTTACAAATAAACGCCGGAATAACCTTTCCCTAACATTGTTAAATATCTAACAACGTAAATGCAACATTCTCGAAAATGGCAAAACAACCCTGCACGAGCATATGCAGACCAGTCAGTTATGAAGGCATACAACTCATTGCTTTGCAAAGATTAACGAGAGCCACACTTGAGCTACACAAAATACCAACTCACCTCCGAATTGTTACCATAGGGTCAAGGCTATAAAGTCATTACTGATGGGTGTCGCATAAGTGATAGTGGGCAACGAGTAATAGTTTTCTAGCAAAATAATGCGGCTGTACATGGAATCTATGGTGGGCACAATCTAAGACATTATAATAATGTTTAGATATGTTAACACAATGCTTATTTGAAACGTTAAACTAATATTTCTTATATAACATAACATTATTGGTTGATTTTTAACATTTTGATATGACTTAATCGCCAGCATTAGAACAATGTGTTCTTTGAATGTTAATGCTTTAGATAAAACGTTTAACGTTGTCGGTTATTTTTTAACACAAATGAAACGTTCCAATGCAACATACAGCGTTAACACAACTTACAAAACAAATTTAAAGTATTGATCTAATGTTTCTATGCTACCTGGAAACGTGCGCGGGGAAAGCTTTATTAACTTTTTGTGACTATATATATATAGGGTCATTCCTCCACACCTCTACATTACCATAGAAAACGATCATCATAGGCATATAGGAGAGTGTATCTACATAGATTTAGATGGTTATTCGAGAGCTTAGCACAGATGCGGCTGGTATAGTCGCAGTCAACGCGAGCAACTGAATTTGGATCTGGGGGATCATAGTCAGCAATATGCGGCGTCAGAACTCTGGGTTGTGCCCACGCACATAACTTGCTCGCTTCGGACGTGATTAGGCCAATGAAGCTTATGCGGTTAAGTACTTACAGAAATTTCATGAGGTGAGTGTTGAATCTGCAACGCAAGAGATCATTCCGATGTATTCGCACCTTTTTCTCTATCATCACCGCGTTTGGCAGCGGTTGTGAATTCTTCCGGAAATTATCACAAGTGCAGTGTTTCCCGGGCAAGAAAGGACCACAGACGTTTTTCTCCCTTGGGGAAGCCATTCTTTTTATGCATGGATAAGCAGCAGCGAAGGAAGAGCAGCTGACTCAAAAAAAAAATTTGAAGTTGTTACGTGTAACCGCGTTACCATGTAGTACAGCATCGCGCAACCTTTCTGGTAGCGCTTTGGTCCCGGTTCGGCTCGAATGGAAAGCAAGATGCACAATGCGATTTTTTTTATGCTTTAAAGTTCACCGGAGTAATTAGGGCCACTAGACCACGCCGTTTTTCTCCCGCTTTCATACGCTTCGAGAAAAAGAAGAAAGCTGGACTTTATTTTTTTTTTTCAAAATTAACTTTCCCAGCCCTCCCACTACTACCCCGATGTGAACGCATGCGTCCTCTGACACCAATCATGCATGTGATCAGCATTCAGCACCCTGCACCTGCCAGCCAAAAAAAAAGCATCTGCCGAAACCCGGGATCGAACCAGGGACCTTTAGATCTTCAGTCTAACGCTCTCCCAACTGAGCTATTTCGGCACGACGGTGTGCTGAAGCGTACCGTAAGGTAAGATATAGGGACTTTAAAAAAAAATGGCTGAATTGCTCCATTTGCGCAAGAATTGCGTGAACGTTGCAAAATTTCCAACGTTGGCGCCATGCAGACGAAGTGCGTGCAAGTTTGCGTAGAAAAGACGCGCCAGGGGCCAAACAAACACTTTGCTCTGCTCGACTATATTACAGTACTTTGAGCCCGCGGTCACATGCAATGATGATATAGCATTAGAAAAAGAAAAAAGTAAAACGAAAATAAATATAAAATGAATTAAAAATAAAATAAAGTAAATATATAATAAAGAAAACATGGAGGTAGACAGAGGAAAGGGAAAGGCGTTCGCATTTCCGCTCTTAAGTGCAATGCTGTAATTTTTCCGCAATGAGCTTTCTACCACCACCACCACGTGCTATCTGGACTCGGATAGAACCCTGAAGGGATAGAGACTGGCCAATTTTACACTAGCTATGGCTGAAGGAAATTCGCCACTTGCGCAAGAATGTCGTAAATGTTGCAACGCTTCTCATCTTGAAGCACGGCCGGCCCGCAGTCGAAAACTGCAGCTCGGCTCCTTTTTGTCGTGTTCTCGTGTCCGGTTTTGTCGCGCGTTGGCCGTGTTCCATGATGTATAAGGGGAGCGCTTATGGGTCACTCTTGGAGGAGATGATTGAAAGGGGGGAGGGGGGGAGTCCCATTTGAACCATGTATTTCTTGGACATTTAATGCGAGCGCATTACTTGGCTCATTTTGCGAAAACACCGCCGTCATCAGAAACTCGTGGCCGAAACGCTGCACGCAATGGACGTCATCACCTGTGCCCATCGCCATGTGCCCAGCGACCGCCGGTGCGACCAAATTGGTCTAATCCGGCGGGCCAAGCTGGCGGCGGCATCCAGCGGAGCCCTGGAATAGGGGCAGGCGACCCTGTGCAAGAGAAAATGACCCAAGTCATCTGACACCGCAGACGAACAAAACTAGAACAAAATAAAGTTTATTCTCTCTCTCTCTCTCAAAGCGCCGATGAGGTGTCCACTGGCCCAGGGAGCCAGTTACGCGCATTTCCTTTCCTCAATCAACGGATTCCTTCCGCTGGTTTTGAGGAAAGGCCCATAACTGCCTCAATTTTAGGTGGGACGCCACAGCCTGCTCACAGCGCGATTGAGGTGTCCACTCACTAAGATGGATGGATGAAAACCACATTTATTAGACGAAAAAAAATCTTCCAGTGTGGTACCCTTAGCCCCGCCGCGGTGGCTCAGTGGTTAGGGCGCTCGACTACTGATCCGGAGTTCCCGGGTTCGAACCCGACCGCGGCGGCTGCGTTTTTATGGAGGAAAAACGCTAAGGCGCCCGTGTGCTGTGCGATGTCAGTGCACGTTAAAGATCCCCAGGTGGTCGAAATTATTCCGGAGCCCTCCACTACGGCACCTCTCTCTTCCTTTCTTCTTTCACTCCCTCCCTTATCCCTTCCCTTACGGCGCGGTTCAGGTGTCCAACGATATATGAGACAGATACTGCGCCATTTCCTTTCCCCCAAAAAACCAATTATTATTATTATTATTATTATTATTATTATTATTATTATTATTGTGGTACCCTACTGCTCCAGGAGTCCACGGGCTTGGGCTTCACATAAAGCCCGACCCACCAGCCATTTCTGGCCGGCGGGCTGAGCGCTCAGGTCCGTAAAGCAGCCTCCAAGGAAGAATGAGTGGGATTGGGGACGGGGGGGGGGGGGGGGGGTACTGCCTGTGGGGAAGGACATTCCCAAAGGTAGTGGAAATGTGTGGATCTGGGCACGCCACAGGTGAGGAGGAAAGGTCGGGTGAAATCATGAGACACGGTAGGGAGAAATAAAGCAGCCTGTCGGTAATTGTCGCCTTGTGGCGCTGGATAAGGGCGACAAGGTACTGTGGGGTGGTGGCAATGTCATGCAGCTGAGGTTGTAGAATGTGGTGATTTCATGATATGTACGAAGGACCGATGTGGCCTCTTGCGCGGGGTTTGGTGCCTGATCATCCGGGGTCCGGGAGGAGAGTTCTCGGGCCAGCGCATGAACGCACTAATTACCGGGGATCGAGGCATGCCCAGGGATCCAATACACCGTTCGGTCGAGAGGGGTGTCTGTGGCAAGAATACGGCGTGTAGCCAGCGTCGCCACGCCCTTTAGGTAGTGGCGGTACGCGGCCTGGAAATCTGTGCAAATTTCGGTTATGTTTTTGTCAATGGTGGAGTGGGCCAGCGCAAGTGCGATGGCGGCTCCTTCCGCCTCTGCAGGCGAATTAGTTCGGATAGTGGCGGCGACCCCACTGTGCCGTCTTCGTAGGCTGCGACTGCCGTGAAAAATCGTACTTTAGAATTTTCTGCCGCGTAGACATGAAGGATATCGGAGCGATTGCTGTATGTCTTGGTGTAATAGCTCGCTCGAGCCTGCCGCCTATACCCTGATGGAGGCTAGCGCTCATATTGTGCGGTAGGGGCTTCTGATATATGTGATCATGCGTGCGCAGAGAAATCATGTAAGGTATAGGACTTGTTGGGGTGGGAATGGGTGGATTGAGACGGAGCTGTCGCAGTAGGCATTATCCTGTTTCCGTGCGACTCAGGCGGACTAACTGGTTGGTGCGTTGAGCCTCTATTTATTCGATCACGGTATTGTTGGTACCAGTGGCCAGGAGACGTTTCGTGCTAACCGCCCGTGGAAGACGTAGGGCGGAGGTGACAGTCGTGCGCATTAGGATGTTTTCCTGTTGTGTTTGGCGCTGAGTGAGTATGTGGTATGAGAGGTGGTATGTAATGCGGCTAATGAATAATGCATTTGTCATATTGAGGGTCTCGTGTTCAGACAGCCCAGACAGCCCCCATAATTTTTTTTTGCCGACGGGGTTCAGCATAATTTGAAAATTGGCTTTTGGGGACAGGAAACGACGCAGTAATTGTCTCACATATCTCGGTGGACACCCAAGACACTTCATAATTGCTTAGGTGCCCCCACAATTTTTTTTCGCCGACGGGGTTCAGCATGATTTGAAAATTGGCTTTTGGGGAAAGGAAACGACGCAGTAACTGTCTCACATATCTCGGTGGGCACCCGAACCGCTCCGTAAGGGAAGGGATAAAGGAGGTGTGAAAGAAGAAAGGAAGAGGCGCCGTAGTGGTCTCAGGAACAATTTCAACTACCTCTGGACATTTACCGTGCACTGGCATCGCACAGCAGACGGGTGCCTTTTGCGTTTCGCCTCCATCGAAACGCGGCCGCCGAGGTCGGTTCGAACCCGGTTCCCATGCAAGATCTCTCTCTTGAGGGGAGGGGATTTAATTATGGGACGACCGCTCTCTGCGCCCCAATCCACCCCTGACGGTCAACTGATACAGTGCGGGGCTATTGATATCGCGTGTCCTGGAGGCCATCGTGTCGATGGAGGCGTACCTCAAGGTAACAAAATGCAAAGTGTGATTTAAACGATCCTTTATTGTCATACCGGTTGCTCTCTGTACAACAGCACTCGCTCTCCACAGGCCGACATTTTGACTGCCATGAGGAAGTGCACACATCTGTGGTCTCACTCAGTGCGCGACTGTGGACAAGTCTGAGTCTATCGTGCACGTGCTTTCGGACTTCGTCTTGAAGGTCCCCGGTGAAGAACGTTCTTTCACGCAGCACCGCATCTACGGTCACTGTGTCACCGCTCGCAAAGTACTCAAAACTGCGACTGCGCAGGAAAATCGTTCGCGACACTGCGACACGCCCACCCGCCCACGACTGCTTCTTGTTCACCACACTCGCAGCACATTTCACAGTCAATCACACACAACACGAGCTTCACCGTTACACCCTGCGGTGCCCAAAGGCGCAGACCATAGGTGAAAGAATTTCCGGTGGTGTGAGCAAACACTGCGCGTTTCCGCATATGACCGGGGTAGAGAGAGATGGGGGGTTTATTGACAGGAAAGGCAGAGAGGTTGGCCTGAAAAATGAATATCTGGCCTGCTACTCTACACTGGAGAACGGGAAGAGGAGAAAAAAAGAGGGTCACGATGGGGGATGATGATGATGATGGGAGGAGGCAGATGAAAAGAAGACAAAAAAAAGACAAGGCACACTTTCTAACATCACACACGCCAGGTCATGATCGGGGTAGGCTCCACAGGTGACCGCCGGGAAGCAACACACAAAGCAGCACAGTCGCTATGCATCGTAATGTGCTACGTCCACAGTTCGCGGTTTTCTCGTCGCTCACGTCGTACGCACCACTGAACACACCGGCGTTGAACTGAGCCAACGTGAATCGGGAGGACACACATCATAGCGTGCGGCCACCGCTTCCTCTTCCTCAGCTCGAGAGTGCAGTACGTCCGGCTGCCGAAAGCGCGTCCAGTAGCCCTTGTGACGTCACCCGAAGAGGGGACAGCAGGAGGGCCGTCCTCGAGGCACAAGCGGCAATCCTTGATCTCACCCCATTTCACGGCGCCCGCTCAAAGAATCACTATAGCCATCAGAAGCCCTCGATCTAGACGATCCTTCGAACGCGGTCTTTTCCTGCAAGTCACGTCGTTCTGCTTTCGCGTGAGGACTGTACCCGCGGTGCAACTGGCAAACGGGTCGGCAGCGTCACTGGCAGCGACTGCTCCAAGTTGTCCGGCGCGTTGGAAACCCGGAATCAGAGCGAAGGGCGCAGAAGTGTACGAAATGCGATAGACGACTGCCACATATAATATGCAACCAAACGCCTATGCTTGCAGGCAGCAAGTGGTCCCTGGGACAAAGTATCAATGCGGAGCTCGCACTTGCGGCTGCTTCCTCCTAGTGATCGCACTTACACTCGAAATTAATGTGTCAGCACACGTTGCCAAGTTATTGAGTACTTTGATCGGTGTGTATGTACAGCACAGCACTATTAAAAGATATGCAACATCACTGTCAAGGTACGACACGACGTACCGTGTACGGCCAAACCTTTCACATTGAAAACAGGAACTGCCCGCCGACGCGTTAACGGAGCGTCCATTTCACTACTCCTGAAAGAAATTGCGTCTCCGGCTCAGTAACTTTTCCTCAAATATACTTCGTTCGTTACTTTTTTTGCAGGGCTGCTTCGTGGAGGAATGTGGTCGTGACTTCACCGCCCTCGACTGCCCTTGCTCTTCATGCTCGTGCTGCAGTGTCCTTCGTGTTGCCTGCGGACGTTTGCGCTCACGCAAGCAACCGTTCTTCGTGAACCGTGAGTTCGCCCGTTCAGCGTCGTACCGGCCTCCACTGTGAGCGTCATCAACCTGCGAGGAAAGAAACAACAGCGACGTGTGGGCGGGGAAAACGTCGCTCTGCGGTTCTAGCCTGATTTGTGTCATTCTCCACGTTCCGACATCGCACTAATCATAAGCTGCTCCCAGCAGTGTAAACCGCTTACGAGAGGGGAGAGGCGAAGAGCTTTGCGCGTGTTGCAACGCCTTCCCTCTGCACCTCATCTCACAGGGGCTGCCCGTGCATCCTGTAAAGGCCGTCTTCTTCGACTACTACATCCTCTTAATGCGCTTTTTCCAAGCGACTTGGATAATACGAATAACCCGTCCGCTTACTTTTTTTTTATTCGAGATGTTTTCCATTTGGTATAATGAGAAAGTGAGAGGGGATATGGAAAAAAGAAGCAGTATAGACAAGCCTCGCTTGATAAAAGCTCTTGATAATCGCTTTATCGAGAACTTTTTTCCACTTATACTTACGCGCTCATACATGCAGTGTACCCTCATAAAGATGCCGGTGCTCTTTACTGCCATCCAGGCTATCTTACGTCCGCATTGTTATCCAAGTGAGGCATTCGTCAGAGCAGATGGACTTACGGACAAAAAATATGCGGATATGAGAAAGAAAATGCCCCTCTATCCGAGCATTAAACATTGGAAGCGACACACCTTAAGAGTATGACGCGACAGCGTAATAAGTTAACTGCCATATATGCAGAAGGTCATTCTGCATTTTACATTCATATGTCCCTGGAAGTCCTCATACCCCTCCTGGCGCAGTGGTGCAGCGGTTAAGGGGTGCGCCGCATGCCCTGCGATGGCACGTGCTCCCAGCGGTGGGCCTTTTGCGGCCCAGGTTGGTCTTCCCGAGCGACCAATCAATCGTTAATTTAACTGCCATTTGCCACGGTGGGCAGTTTGCTCACTATCCGGTAGGAAGGTTGTGATGACGCCGCAAGGTCACGTGACCTAGGTGGCCCACCTTCATGGAGGCCCACCTGCGTCCTAGGTCGCTCTCTGGGGACCTCTTGCCAGAGCCATACTCGTGATTTTTCGCTCACAACGCCGACGCCGACAACGGATTTTCTGGACAACGGGGCCTTTAACGCTATAAAGTTAAAAATTCACGCTGCAATTATGCCAATTTAACGCGAAACTCGGCGACGCTACTGAGTGTAATTCAGTACTGGCGTCGCCTTCTTCGCATCGTACCATGTGCTGGCTTCCGTATTTGTCATGCCTGCCGCAACGTGCTCTCCGCGTGCGCTCTCTCAGCTCCAGGCTTCCAGCTCATCCACATGCTGCTCTCGCACTTGCGCGTGACTTAGCCGCAACAAAGAATTTAAGGTTCAACCACTCAACCCGACCGCGGCGGCTGCGTTTGGATGGAGGCGAAACGCTAAGTGTGCTGTGCGATGTCAGTGCACGTCAAATATACCCAGGTGGTCGAAATTATTCCGCAGCCCTCCACTACGGCACCTCTTCTTTAACTCCCTCCTCTATTCCTTCCCTTACGGCGCGGTTCAGGTGTCCGCCGATGTGTGAGACAGATACTGCGCCATTTCCTTTCCCCAAAAACCAATTTTTATTTTCAATTTGAGCCATCCACAGCTGTTCCTCTAAAATGCCCAGGTGTCGGTATTTGGAACTTCTAGAAAGGACCGCGGATTGTGCAAAACGTAATCTGCAGCACGGCGTGGGCTAGGCAGCCCAGAGTGTATACCTATGACCCGTAAAATTGAATCGGCCAAATACTCGCTCCCGCCGCGGTGGTTCAGTGGTTAGGGCGCTCGGCTACTGATCCGGAGTTCCCGGGTTCGAACCCGACCGCGGCGGCTCACTTTTTAAGGAGGGAAAACGCGAAGGCGCCTGTGTGCTGTGCAATGTCAGTGCACGTTAAAGATCCCCAGGTGGTCGAAATTATTCTGGAGCACTCCACTACGGCTCCTCTTTCTTCCTTTCTTCTTTCACTCCCTTCTTTATCCCTTCCCTTACAGCGCGGTTCAGGTGTCCGCCGATATGTGAGACAGATACTGCGCCATTTCCTTTTCCCAAAAATCAATTATAGCACGGCGTGCGCTAGGCAGCCCAGAGTGTATACCTATGACCCGTAAAATTGAATCGGCCAAATACTCACTCATCTCCTCTGCTGTTGGTGCTCCTGGACGAGAGACTGCATCAGGTGCTGCTGCTGCTGTCCAGAGGCTGCCACCAGCACAGGCTGAGCCCCCTGGTGGTAGGGCGCCGCGTAAGCTCGATGCTGCCACTGCGCCGCCGCTGCCTTGGCCTTGTCTCGGGCAGGTGCCGCCCGCTTCGTCGACGTAGACGCTGTCGTCGCCATAGGAGCGACGTAGGCGGAGTCCAGTGCGTCGCTACTGATGACGTGGGCGGCTGCGTGCCTCAGCTGCTGGTGGTGTTGCGGTTGCTGTTGTCGGCGGGCCCTGAGCCAAGGAGCGCTGGACAGGGCGTGGCGCTGCGCTTCGGGACTGACGTCGGGGAGGAAGTACGGCGGCTGTGCGGAGCTCGCTGCCGATAGTTCGGCGGGGTAGTAGAAGAACTGCGGGTAGCTCCAGTGGACAGGAACGCCGCCGCCGTGGTACTGCGAACACGACACGAACCGTAGAGCCACGCTGAGGCCACCAAGTACCACCGGTATTCGTCGTCAGTCTGTCTGCTACAATACACAGGCCTCTGTCATTCCTCTCCAATTAACTCGGTCCTGTGCATGCTGCGGCCACCTTATTCCCGCAAACTTCCTATTCTCATCCGACCACCTGACCCTTTGGCGCACCCAGATGCACTTGCCCTCTCGTGAAATCCAATCCGTTACCCTTAACAGCCATCGGTTATATTGCCTTCGCAGTACACATGCCCTGCTCGTGCGGATTTCGTCTTGATTTCGACTCAGGCTACTGATCTGGAGTTCGCGGGTTCGAACCCGACCGCCGCGGCCGCGTTTCGATGGAGGCGAAACGCAAAGGCGCCCGTGTGCTGTGCGATGTCAGTGCACGTTAAATATCCCCAGGTGGCCGAAATTATTTCGGAGCCCTCCACTACGGTACCTCTTTCTTCTTTCACCCCCTCCTTCATCCCTTCCCTTACGGCGCGGCTCAGGTGTCCGCCGATATGTAAGGAAGATACTGCGCCATTTCATTTCCCTAAAAACCAGTTTTCAACCTTTTTCCTTAGTCTTCACGTTTCTGTCCCATAGGCGAGTACTGTTAGGAATGCAACTGTTATACACCTTCCTCTTGAGGGAAACTCGTGGTCTACCATTCATGAGATGAGAGCACCTGCCACCAGGCGTATTCCATCCTCACAAATAGTTGAACAACAACTTTCAGGCGAAGCGTAAAGGTTCGTGCGAACTTCGGCGTTACAGATACGAACCTCTGCAACTGAACACGACCAGGCCGGCGCTGTTGTTAGACAGCGTGGTGCACCTTCTTTCATCCTGACGTCTAACTCAAGCTGGAGACAAGTTACAACATAAAAGGTAGTAATTCTACAAACAGGAAGGTATTCTTTGTGTGCATAAGGCGAAATACGGCAAATGTATTCATAAAATTTCTCCTTCTGGTTTATTCTTGCTACTTTATTTGATTATATCTATAATTTCCTTATTTCCTTTGTCGTGTAATGATATTCCACGACAGCTCAGGCCTTCTAAATGAAGATATACATTCTTCGTTCACCATATCCTTGAAAGCGTGCAAAATCCCATGAAAAGCCGACATATCCAGCATTAGAATGACAAAACAGTAAACTCAGGAAAACACACACATCAGACTTTAAATAGGGATCTCCTCGCGACGACGGACTGTTCGGTCCCCCATGAAAGGTAAACTAAGACCTTACACACGAAATAAACCGACAGTCATTGATGCTGAGGGATGCACAGAACATTGTACATTCTCTGTTTCCTTTGGTTTTAAGCCGCCGCGGTGAGTGCACGTTAAAGAATCCCAGGTGGTCGAAATTTCCGGAGACCTTCACTACAGCGGCACTCGCAGCCTGGGTCGCTTTGGGACGTTAAACCCCCATAAGACACAAACCAAACCTTGGTTTCAATGACTGTCGTCTTCTTTCGTGTGCATGTCTCAAAGATCCCCTGAACTCGTCACCCTCACCTGCTCACGTATGAATCTAAAATGCCATCAAACAAGACACTTTCGTTCGTCTATAGCAGCGCCGGGTTGTACTTTATTTTCTTCTTAACCAGGTACACAGAGCGCGCGCTTTTTTATTTTTTTTTATTTCAATACCCTAAAGGCCCAATGCGGGCATTACATAGGGGGGGATTCATCAAGGAAAACTTAAATATACAACACAAAACATAAACGGCTGAACACAGAAATAAACAAGTTAAGAAGTAGGGTACAAGTTAATAGGAAAAAGTGGCTATGAACAGGTGCTTGGAAAAATGCACATGTAACAAATCCCACAAATCAAAATAACAAAAATTACACCTTCAGAAGTTACAGAGGATGGCATCTAACATTTCGAGGAACGTTTGGGCCGACACGCACACACTGAAGCAAACACTGAACGCACATCATTCTACATTGGAATTTTCTAAGTATGACCAAAGAGCTGTTTGAAATGATGATGATCCAGTGATATTCGCAATGCTAGACGGAAGCGAATTCCACTCTTCAATAGCCAGGACCAAAGGTGAGTACTTGTATCGTTCTCTCCGAGCGAAAATGGGTTTAGTCTTCTTGATATGGTCTACACGAGCCGATGTGTGCGATGCCGGGAGAAGATGTGAACTTGCAAATGGTGTGTTGCTGTGGTAAAGAGTGTGGAAAAAAGATAAGCGGCTGAATTTTCTGCGCATGACCAGAGGCGGGAGATGGAGCGATGTTTTCAGTGCTGTTACACTTTGGTATCTAGAGTAACGGGAAAGGATGAATCGAGCAGCCTTATTTTGTATGGATTCCAACATGTTAATAAGATAGGTATGATGAGGGTTCCAGATCACTGACGCGTATTCGATCGCAGGCCTGATTAGCATGTTGAATGCATTCAGTTTTGTGTCCTGGTTGCCTAAGTGTAGTCGGCGTTTAAGAAGACCAAGTTTTTTTAAGGCTTTGGCAGTGATCAGTTCAATATGAGTGTTCCAGGATAAATTAGAGTTAAAATTTACACCGAGGTATTTTACCGACGCTGCAGTTTCAATGATAGTATTATTAACTGTGTAGGCATTAGGACTCGGGCTAGCAGTGGAAGTAAACTTAATATGTTTAGTTTTATCTGCGTTAATTACCATTTGCCACCTGTCGCACCTATGAGTTAGCTCGTCAAGATCAGTCTGGAGAGCAACGATGTCGCAAGGGCTCGATATTGCTCGGTAAATCACACAGTCGTCTGCAAATAATCGTATTGTTTATGTTCGACGTGATGTCATTAATATATATTAAGAAAAGCAGTGGACCCAGCACCGTACCCTGGGGAACTCCTGAATCAACACCTGTACGTCTTGATGAGAAGCTCCCTAACTTAACTGACTGAAAGCGATTTGTTAGAAATGCGTTAATCCACTGCGTGGTATGTTGGTCCAGCTGCAGGTTTCGTATTTTTATCATCAGGCGAGTGAAAGAAGAAAGGAAGAAAAAGGTACCGCAGTGAAGGGCTCCGGAATGCGTTAACAGAAAAGAAAAAAAAACAATAAAACCACCTTGGATTTCTTGGATTCTTGGCGTTTTTGCCTACATAAAAACCGCGGCGGCTGCGTTTTTATGGAGGAAAAAACGCTAAGGCGCCCGTGTGCTGTGCGATGTCAGTGCACGTTAAAGATCCCCAGGTGGCCGAAATTATTCCGGAGCCCTTCACTGCGGTACCTTTTTTCTTCCTTTCTTCTTTCACTCGCTCCTCTATCTCTTCCCATACGGCGCGGTTCAGGTGTCCGACGATATATGAGACAGATACTGCGCCATTTCCTTTCCCCAAAAAACCAATGATTATTATTATTATTATTATTATTATTATTATTATTATTATTATTATTATTATTATTATTATTATTATTATTATTATTATTATTATTATTATTATTATTATTATTATTACTGGATTTCTCGCCACCCTCCGGGGCGAAGACCTGAAGGTACAAGCGGCGCCACATCCCCCTCCCCCACAGCACTGGCAACCACAGGCAGAGAGCACCGTCGGAGTGACCCCGTAGAGTATCTTACGGGTCTAATGGACTTATTTTTGGAAATGTTGGCGGAGAGTTTGAAGGATGCTTCACTCCCGCCACCGGTTGGCCCGGTATTGCACTACCTCCGGGATCGGTGTTGTCTTTAGCGCGTCTGTACTATCCTGTCTTTCTATCCCATGTTTCAACTCTCCTACTATCTGCACGTGGTAGCGATTGTGGCTCGGCTTGAGCCAGTGAGCAGGCCTGTGCACTTTCCTTTTCTTTCTTCATGGCAATAACAGACAGACAGACAGCACCGTCGGAGCCCACGTGGTCCCGCTCACCCGGACCACACTGTCGTCATCGAACGTGTGTATAGGAGGTATTCACATGACGTCATCCGCAAGGGGCGCTAGGTGGCCGGCGCGGCATTCGCCATGTTGGTGGTCGCGCGCGCGGTAGCCGCAGCATTTACCTTGCTTGTGATGTGTGAAATGTGTGTTTAGCGTCTCGCCGCAGATCATTTCTGTCCGACCCGTAACACCGTGTGACTGAGTGGATACGCCGTGAACTGCGCGATGCAGAAAGAGCAGGCACGCTGAAAATGTTACATTTTGTGAAAACGTCGACCCGTAGGAATGTGCAGGTGCCGGCGTGGTGTGCGACGTACTACAAGACGGCTGCCGTGCGTTGAATTCACCCATATTAAGGTCCGCCTTGTGCACGGCGTAATTTTGCCGACAGGCCAAGGAATTAAAGCATGCAAATCTATGAGAGGGAGCAATTGCTTGACAAGCGGTCGAGCCGAACAAACCGTGCTGAGGGTGCCGACGGCCGAAGTGCCGTTTTTCATTTAGGTGAGTAGTTAAACGTGTATGTTCGTTTAGCTAGCTTAACTTGTCATCTCTGTCTGCTGAAAGTGACATGTTACTACTGAATGTAGCGGAATTGCTGCACATAGCGTTGCTGCGAACCGGCCTACAGATTCCAGGTCTTGTGCACTGGAAGCAACGCTACGTTTCTTCAATCAAACCTGCAAAACATTCTTGCTGTCTGCCATTCGTGCTGCGAGTGCATGACAGTATTTGCTCGACCATTTTGTCGCGTAAACAAAGCAGCTATGACACAATATGCATTTTTGCTGAAACAATGAGTATTCGGCGGTTCGCGGACTAACAGCCGCTGGGAAATATGAGTTTCAGCAGCGTCCGCTTAGCAATATGAGTAATTAATCATGTGCTGTGTTATCCACTATGTGTGCTGCATGAGTAGCTGACAGTTATGAACTGATAGTAAAAGCTGCAAGTCGTTTACATTCTTGCGTGCAATGCAGCCGGCCTGTTTTGCTGCCGAGTTGCGGCACGCAGCTCAGTTAAATCACGGCACAGAATTCTTCTGCAAACTTTATGCACAATAAGCATTCTACAAAGAAAATTGAACGTTGTCGCATTTAACAACGTGCAAAGATGTTACGGATCACTAACAATTCAGACCGGATACCTCACGGCGCACCGTGACACTGCGCGAGCTTTTGCGAAACGACCGCAAACATGGCGCGGTTTGCCGCGGCGACGCTTTCGCCGTCTGGTAGCGCGGCCTCAGTGAATACCTCCTATACTCCCCTAAAAGAATACTTACCTAACAGGAGAGGCATTCGGTGTTCACCATGCAGCTACACTTCGTGCGGATAAGCTACAGACATGAAAACAGAGAGCGATTTAACACCGCGTGCGCAAGGCGACTCACGTCGTAGGCGGCGCCGTCCGACCGCACGGCGTGGCTGCAGCGGGATGGCCTGGTAGGTGCCCAGCGACGAAGGGATGAGGTAGGCGATGGCCTCCGGCTGTGGGGCCAGCGGCAGCCGCTGGGGGGCGACCAAGGGCTGCGTCGGTACGGGCCGGGCGACGCACGGCACTCCGGCGTGGCTCGCCTGTGCGCTGGCAGGCTGCGAAGAATCGACAAAGTATGCATATTTATAGCCACGCTGTACATGTTTTGCTCAACGGGCATGTGCCGCGATCGATTTCCAGAGCGCAAGACCAGACCCACCACCTGAGGTGGCAATCAGTCAGGAGCTTAAAATTAAAACGCCGTATGCCGTTATGGAAAGCGTGAGAATAATACAAACATCGCGGAACTATCCGGCTTCGATACCTCACTTATTCTATCATCTTTCTTGCTATCAGGTCGTCGTCCTCCACTTAACCTCGCTGTCTCCCTGCTTCTACTCGTCGTCTTCCTCAACGTTGAATACGTTATTTTTTTTACTGTACTTCAAACTGGTTAGCCCTTCCTTTGGGTGGGCGCTAA
>JARKHS020001171.1:335000-341998 GCA_030143305.2 Amblyomma americanum | reverse complement strand
ACGACACAGGCGCGGCATTAGTTGTTCGTGCACCCGAACGCAGAGCTGCAACTCGTGTTTAAATTTGCGCTTTAACTCAGATGGCACGTTTTCTACATCCGCAACGCACGCAGCACGAGCAACAACGCACACAGCGCAAGAAATAAGCTCGCCGAAAGCTCGCTCGGGTGGCTCGAAGTATCCCCGGCTCCTCAACGTGACGTCACGTTGGCTGATATGGACGAGGTTTCCCTTTCTGTTTTTCTCCCCTGCGCTTGCGCGGGACGCGGGGAGATTTGAACGGCGCGCTTTCAATTGGTGATTGTGCCTGTGTCTTAACCAAAATCGGAAAAATAACTTCACACACATGATTAGTAACGAGTCTAGTTCAGAACCCTTGAGGGTTAGCAGATTCGTAAAATGCCTTAGTATCCCTTCAAAATTTATGATTTGAAAATTGTTTTCAATTTAAAATAAATTTAATTTGGCCAAAGCGAATATCTAAAGCGCCACCGACTGTTTGGATTCCGCTACCATCAACGGTGCAGGAAGGATCCCAGTAACAGCTCTCGCTGTAAAATATTTTTTCCTGGTCGGAAGAAAAATCTTTTGTTCGGCGAGTTGCCTGGCACTAACTCTAGTAGTATACACGCACAGACCCGACGTTGCAGCGCATTAACCACGTGCATTGAACAGTAGTAGGCCGCCGCTATAACAATGCAATGCTACCATTCGGTGATG
Source organism: Amblyomma americanum (assembly GCA_030143305.2). Classification (NCBI taxonomy): domain Eukaryota; kingdom Metazoa; phylum Arthropoda; class Arachnida; order Ixodida; family Ixodidae; genus Amblyomma; species Amblyomma americanum. The sequence goes on along the minus strand of JARKHS020001171.1, from coordinate 341,278 downwards.
ATTCCACGGGTAGGATTCTCGAAGGCATGTCGTTAGTATAGGGCTGTAGCGCAGCAGCGTATGCATGAATACCAACCAGTGAGGCATACTCAGCCTAATCGGACAAAGTGGAGTCTAGAACGCCGTGCGCGTCTAGTCTCTGCTTAATAAATTAGCCACCGCACACCAGGACACATCTGAGTCGCACGAAGCCGGGTCCGCCGCTGCCTGCCTCCATTCCTGCCTCCATTCATTCTTCCTCATACCCGTAGTTAACCCTACCCTTTTTTAGCCTTTACCTGTGATTAATTTTACCCGTGGTTAGCTGCGGTACCCACCGAACCCTCCGAACGGTGATAACCAGCCTCTTGTTTCCTTCTACTACGGCTGCAACGCGACACTCCACCCAGGAGACATGCATTTAACAGTTCTCGCTGTAAAAAGAATAAAACCTTTCACCATTGCTTGTCCAACCAAACACGGAGAGCTATAGAGCAACCACATAGAAGTGAGGAGCGAGTGAATACTGTATACCTTAGAACAGGAAATTGGAATGGTAGTTTTTCGCTCGTTCGATTTTAACACTTTCGGTTTTTTGTACAAGACATTTCTAGTACTGCACCTTTAGAAGAGGTCTTTGGTTCCCTTTTACCCGTAGTAAAAACTATTTGTTACTCTGCATAAAAAATGCACCGTTAAGTAACAGGTGACTTTGTTGCTGTAGTCGCTGTATTGCCCGCTGTGGTGGTTACGCTTCTTTTCGACAGTTCATTAATCAAACATTCTCTCCTCTATGAGGCACATGAAGTATAAAGGTATTTTTATTTTGGAGGGGCATTACATAAGGAGGTGGAATCAGCAGAAAACTGGCCAATATGACGCGCAAAATTTCTTTGGGTTATCGCATAGCATGCGCGGCACGTCGCTGTTAAAGAATGAATGTTTAGCTTTGTTGATGGCAGTCAAGTACAGGTGCCCACAAATGTTTTCGGAACACGAAAATTGCCACAGAGCCCAATTATTGTACAGAGTAAGCATGCAGCCAAGAATTGAAGGGTGTGCTTTGCCTGCCTGCCCTCAGTGCCTGCCTGCACTTCTAGACAGTGAAGAAATTGACGTTTGTCATGATTTCGGCATTCCGGAAATTTTTGTGGGGACCGGTACTCTTTTTGGGCTGAAAAGTATTTTTCCCACTTTTCGAAATTCCCTTTCAACTTCGCAGCGCGAGAAAGCCGCTTTTTTTATTTACGGGTCTTTTTTGTGCATCATAAAACCAAGCTTTAGAGCGATTTTCACGAAACGCTATTCTAGAGATAAACTTGTATGTTTGTTCTTCTAGTTTATCTTTAAATATCAACCAAATCGAGTTATCCGATCTCTTGTTAAAATCGGCTTTGATGAGTGCGAAAAAATTGCTCTCTTTGTGCTTAATGACATTGTAGTTACTTTTGTTATACAGGGTGATTGTTTTGTTTTGTGTTTTTTTGGCGTTCGGCGCGGAAGGAGAAATCTGCTTAAACAACTTTATGATCACTAATGGGCGCTAAGTATGCAATAGATGATAACTGTCAGAATGAGTGCTCAGTTTTAAGTGTAAAATATTGCTCCAATTGCCTGCGATGCGTGTTGGGCTAGTTACTAGTTGAGAAACGTCAAAGTTAAAAGTAACATCAAGATAATCCTTTGATTCTGCACTGATTGATTCGCTGTGGAAGAGCGCGGTTTCGCCAGTTTATTGCCCGATGATTTAAATCACCAAATAGAAGAATATGCGCGTTCGGATATGATCTCATGAGTGGATATAGCATGTTGTTAAGTTCACAGGAAAATGTTAAGTTCACGGGAAAGTGAGGCTGATGGGTGAACGTGTTAATTTTGGCCTAGCAGTAATAAATACGCCACTTCTTCGAGAATTTTTGCGATCATTTCATTAAACGAGAACTTTTTGATAGATTAGCAACAACTTTAGCATCAGTTATATCGTTCGCTTTTGCAAAATATTCCTTATCAGAACAAAAAATATAGGCCACAGCGCAGCAAGGGTACGAATGTGAGAACATTGGAAAACAAACAAGATATCCTATCTGCCGGGATAAATTGACCAGCTGAAAAGCAAGAGCGTAGTCCGTAAATCTTTCACTTGTGTTAGGGATAAGGAAGCCTTTGAGCGACCGTAGAACCCATGGAAGGCTTCCAAACTAATCATTTCGTTTAGAAACCGATCTCTGAAAGGAAAGACGTTCTATCGATCTGAAACCCTAATTGAGGGCCTGTTCTTCTAGATGCTGCAAGGGCAGGTGCCTTCACCTCACACATTAGATTGCATACTGTACATCCTGCGAATTTTTACGGCGCGCAACTTTGTATACTTGAGTTGTTTTGCAGATTAAACAAAATCAATAGCTTCTTCGACAAGGTCCTTGATAGCTACATGCACCGTTTGCTTGCTAATTAATCACTTCGTTTAGCCGAAGTTGCACAAAAATAAATTGAGGACTTAATTGCGGTTTGTGCAGAACTGAAATGTCAGTGAACATTAATAACTCCTGGAAACGTAACGGCTCTTATCTCACGATAAAGATTAGCCTTGCGATGGGCTTTCAGGAAAAGCCACGATTATAAAAAGACGTGTGCGTGCCCCTGTTCTACTTCTCATGTCCCGCCACTACGCGAAACACGAAACTAAATCTCTGCAGAAGCGTCTGAAGACCTCAGTTCGCTTTGTTTTCACTTATGATGGCACTTGCGATAGCAAGCATGGCGCGTATTAACGCGACAGCGTTATAGCTGATGTCAAGAGGGAAAACGTGGGTACCACACAAATTGAAGATTGACCGGCTGATGGAGTGATCGTCCCACCACACCCGACCAATGAGTTTGAGGTATGACGTCAGACATGGAGAGTCGAGATATTGATTGGCAGGGTGTCAGCCGCGCAAGGCAGACGTCTGAAAAGTTTCCATTTATCTATGGTTCGCGAGACAGATCATGTGAGAGGGTGCATCATATGCGGCTATGGGCAGCGGAGTGGCGATGAAGCGCATCTCAAAGAAAAGGCTTCGACACGGATGCGTGCCTACCGTAATCGTGCTTGTGAAGTTGCGAACCAGGCCGAAGTGAGTTCTGTCGCATTCGGCTTCCGAAGGGTTCATTAGGAGTTTGCAATTTTTGAAAAAAGATGCATGATTTTAATGCTTGATTTGACGGTGGCGTGAACCAGTTCAGTGGTACTTTGAGCGGGTCTATATCAATTAAATTCGCTTCATTATGTTTTATAACGAACATAACAATCGTTCTTTATGATCTTTTTGGACAGGGTTAATTGGAAAGACAAAAGAGAGGCATTTGCCTTGGAGTGGGTGTAGTCAGCCTGATGATGACGATGATGATGATGATGATGATCTTTTTGCATTGGAGAAAGTATCGCACTCACGAAGTTAGCATTCATCTTGTCTAACTATTTTCTTTTTCTGTAGTGCATAAAATCAACTTAATTCTCCTTGTGACCTGTGCTGCATTTTCCACCCTCGATGCAATTTGGGCACTATTCTAGCAAGAGAGACGTTTATAGATGTCTGAACAGATAATCTTGCCCTAGTGCGCCATTTGGCCTCAAGTCATGGAAATTTTTGGGGCGCCAAGTAATTCGAAGCGGTCAAATGCATTATTTCGGATTGAAGCGAATCACTAATAGAGAACATTTCAAATGGCGAGTCGAATATTTCTTATACTCGCCCATTTCTACATGTGACAAAAAGATGCACTGCAGGCTGAGGCGCAGTTATGTTCCGTTCGCTTTAGCTTCCTTTTGAAGGAAACGTATGGAGCCATTTTTTGTGAAAAGAAAATTTTTAAAACCAAAATTTCCTCACTGCTTCCGAATTATTGGAGCTTTCGGTATACTACAGGAAAAAGCAACGAAAACAGGTATTTTAAGAACTAACGAATTTTCGTTCATGGCATAGAACAGCAGTAAGGAGTCCTCATAATTTGACAATCAACTCGCAAGAGGTTCAGTGGTTCTATTACTCGCCGGTTAAGCTACAATCAGTTCAGCAGAGGGACCTACAAGCAGACGTTCGATGTAAGCATGCTAAAACTTTTGTTAAAAAAATTTAACACGTGATCGGAGCTCTTCGCAATGCGTAATTCTCACGCAATGCAATACCTTCAAGAAATCACATTTGGTCTTGCATGTGACTTCACGCATGCATAACCAAGCATTCCTGTGCGGTATACCGCGTACTGGGTGGAAAGTCAAATTAAATCCAGGTTTTACAGCAGAAATTTGTAATGAATGAGCACCAAAGAGAAAGCTATCAGATTCAGATTTGAGCACTGACTTAAATTATAATTGCCTATTATACAGCAGGTGAATTAATTGGAAGATCTCAGCAATGAGAAGAGAAGAGGCAAGGAAGATCGGGTGTGTCCTCTCATTTAGCCGATGACCCGCAGTTGTTGCCCTGTCGCTTCGCCGCTGTTCTCCCTCATTCAGCTTCCTTTACTCATTCCCGTTGACCCCGTGTGATCCACACCACCTCAGCAGGGTGCATAAAGGCATTCAGGCTGACACCTTATGAATATTCAACGCACCCTGGTCTCAGACACACGAGCTGAATGAATAGGTGGCCTTTGTTCCGCAAGACAAAGAGACGCTGATGGTTATCTCTTTTTTTACAAGTTTACTTGTTTTTCGTGGCTGTTAACTCTGACGCAGTGAAGAGAGAAGCTTCCAGAGATTACTGTGGGCGCTTGCCGCGCTGAATCTTGTGAAGAAATTAAGTAATAGGATTTCGATATCCATTGATAGTGATTTTTACGAGGAGCGTCTTTTGTTCGGAGCCGTCAATTCATTCATGAAAGGTTATCCGTGAGGGCACGAGGCAGGAAAAGAGCCCACGGTTTTTCAACCTCTTTTTGTGGGGAAGTAATCCAAACGTTAACTGTGCCACACCCCGATTCCGGGCCCGCACCATCAGTGGGACTTTTTTTTCATGTGAACCTAGAATCCCTGACACGTACGTTCCACATTATCAGGCGCACCTTACCTACGTTCATGTACTCCTGGTGGTGGAGATGAAAAACTTTTATTTTTAGAAAGGGTAACTGGTAGGCACCCGGCCCTTTTAGGCGGGTTACTCAGTCCAGGACTCCGAAAGCTTTGGATACCCTGCGACGGCCCGTGAGATCAGCCTTTGCTGATCGCCCAGGATATAGAGCTGGACAGAACAACTTTTCATGTGGAAAATAGAGTGTAGGTTGTATACGGCGGTTGCCGGGATGCGAGGGTGATTGGGAATTTCCAAGTGGGAAGATATAGAATGGCTTAGGAGCAGTTCCATGAAGTGCAGTGAAGGGATGTTTTGAGGGGAAGGTGTGCTAGTGTTGGAGGTTCGGGACGGAGTTTGTCTGGAGCTGGCGGCACGACGTGGCATCCGCTCTAGATAGGGATGGGTGGAGGGTTGGAAGTGTTTCACCGGCTAACTTAAGAGACTTCTTTTGCAATGAGGATGAAAGCAAAGTATCTTTTAGGAAATAAATATATCAGTAAGTAAATCAATGCTTTATTTCAAGCGAAGAGTTCGAAAACCTATTGCCCTTTCCTGGGAAAAGTCAATCATGCAATGAATAATAAAAAAGTTCAATATTTCCACCAGAGTTACCAGTTCCACGTGCTGCGAATGCTGTGCTGCCTCTTGGATTTAAGGAGAAATTAAACAGCCGTGCACAGAGAGCAAGCAAACTAAACCACATCTTGCTTCTAAAGTGATGGTGTGCGGCATCTAAACAACGTGATCGGTAACTTGTTCCGACCGGGTTTGTTTGCAGTTTCCAGTATTCTCAAACCCAATATTTAATTCCTGCAATCCTGGTCCTCGCAGTCTTTGCGTGCTTTGCGCTCTGCAGTGAAAAAATTCTTCTGACATTTTAGTGCTTGTTCAAACTTTTTAGAGTACCTAATGATCGAGTGTTGGATATATGATTGTAGCATTTAAAGCAGCGCGGGGAAGGTTGCAGGTGTATTGCGCAAAACCATAGGCAATGTTTTATGGGATGGGGTTGTACGGTTATACAATATTTCTGCGTTTTCTCGCTACCCAATGTGAATGTACTCGTTCCAACAGATGAAGCATGCATGTCGCCTCATGCTCACTGGCTTTTCACTGAACTGTTCGTTAGACGGGCTTTAATAATATTTGTTTCCTGTAAAGTTCAGTCTCAATAACATTGCTAGATGATTGTGAAGCCATACAAAATGAGTTGCAGGTGGAGGTAGATTGTATATGCGGCAGAAA